>JANHFR010003505.1:515618-526833 GCA_032468015.1 Mimophis mahfalensis
ATCCTTTCGAGGTAGGTAAAATGAGGACCCAGATTGTTGGAGGCAATAAGCTGACTTTGTAAAAATGCCGCTTGGGGGGGCAAAAGCCCTATTGAGCAGGCATATACATGGAATGAGGGCTGTTGCTGAACACATTGTAAGAGGGCTGAACACATTGTAAGCCGCCCTGAGTCTTTGGAGAAGGGCGGGATATAAATGGGATTTAAA
The DNA here is from genome assembly GCA_032468015.1 of Mimophis mahfalensis. Classification (NCBI taxonomy): domain Eukaryota; kingdom Metazoa; phylum Chordata; class Lepidosauria; order Squamata; genus Mimophis; species Mimophis mahfalensis. The sequence continues at coordinate 515,826 of JANHFR010003505.1, forward strand.
AACAACAACAACCCAGACGTTAAAAAAGAGAAAGAAAGCAAGAGTGAATTTTCATTTTTCGCTATTTTTCACTGCTGCCCCAGTGACTTTGGGAAATACTAAAGATGAATGCCATAACCTGCTCTTGTTTGTTTCTTACTGGGTTTCTCTACACTATGGGGGAACTCCCTTGTCAAAGGGAAATTTAGGTGTCAGTGGGAAATTCACATAGCAAGGGGGGGGGGGAGCCCCTGACATGTGATGCATTTATGATGAAGGGGAGCTCTGTAGAGAAAATGGCCAGATGTGGATTAGCAAACTTTTGCAGATGTAGAGAATTTAGCTGGCTCTCCAGGTGGCAGATTTTCTCACCAAGGGTTCAGTTTTGGACAGCAGATCTGAATAAGCTGGGGATCAGCTGGTACCAAGAACCCAGTTCAAAAGAACTGATTTTTCCTGCTGCCAGGACCAGCAGAACAGTCTTATTGTGGCCACAAACTGAAAGGAGGACTGTTTCCATATTAGCCTCAGGAGACCAATAGGCGCTAGAATAATTCCACTTCAAAAAGTCACCTTACTGTGAAAGCACCCAAATGGTTACTGAAGCATGCCAGATCCCATTTATCGTTAAGCTGCTATGGTTCGTGGCTTGCTTAAGGGATAAAACACATCTGGAAAGAAGAAGGACTGGGGATGACCTTAAGCTTCCTCAGTAATGGATTGGAAACAAGATGAAGGGGATATGGAAGCAGAGAGAGATTATGATAGCACTGGTGATATGATCAAATGCAAGTGGGCAAAGGCATATGTAGTTAAGGCCCTTTTTTCTACCATCACAATTTTATTTTGGCATCTTTTCTTTTGGGTTTTTAATGGACTGTGAGAAGGACCTCAAGAGACAGGAGGAACTGCCGCAATCGTGGCAACCATCAGCCCACAAAAGTGATGGGGTTGAGAAAATGTATCACAAGACCCCCCCCCCCCATTTCTCTGGAAAGTAAAGACGGGGTGGGGGAAGTATGTTCAGATTTGCAAGATCCTGTTCCCGTAACCTTACAATAAAAGTAGAATTATTGTACATGGTTTTGGTTTCCGTTCCGGACTATCTTACGGGACTGGCCTAATTCTGTCCTTCTACACCTTCAGAACACTTTAAAGCTCTAGGGAGTTTGTTTTATTTTATTTATTGCATTTTTAAACCACCCATCTCTCTCACAGAGAGACTATGTGTTTAGCTACTGTATATGTAAGCCCCACTGTTTTTATTTATTATTTATTTATTTTTCCCTCCCCATCCCAGTTCTCTTTCTGAGCTGGGAGGGAGGGGGAATTGCATTCAGATATGCAAGCTTCTGTGACTATAGTTGTTTCATTAAAAATAATCGCGATCCATATGGCATTGATTTCTTAGTCTGGTCTATCTTGAGAGGCTGACAAATATATTTCCATGTAGTTTCCTTGGCAACCAGGGGCATCCATAGGATCTGATGATAAGTGTTATAATGATGCAATCCAAACTCTTCCCCGTGTGTGTGTGTGTGTGAACAGTACATACAGTGGTAGTTTCCCCATTTATCACCTTTTGCTCTCCCATGGGCAATGGCAATTGCTTGCCATTGCCTCCTTTGAAGATATTTGTGTCTTTTTAATCTAGTCCTCACTTCTGGGATCTCTTAGTGTCACCCATTCATGGACTAAGCAAATCTTTGTCAGTATGAGATGTTTTCTTTCTTCTCTGTTTACATTCATAATCACGATTCTCCCAAAGGTGCTTTTCCAAAAGGGAACTGGATTTGGTTTTTTCTTGAAGACATTTTGTTTCTCACCCAAGAACCTTTCCCCATGCATGGCTTTAACAATGAGACACATACATGTAGAAAATTATATGTGTCCACAGTTATGACTTTAATGGAAGTTCTAGATTCAAACCTAGCATGGAACCAGAGGTGGTATTCAGCCAGTTCCAACAGGTTCCAGAGAACTGGTTGTGATAATTCGGAGAACCAGCAAATGCCATCTCTGATTGGCCGACAGCATAGCCACACCCACTAAACCACACCCACAGAACCGGTAGTAAAAAAATGTGAATCCCACCACTGCATGGAACCTAGTTTGAAAGAGAACTACAAGGATATCAAGAATATTAGTTATGTCAGCAGGCAATACCGTTTTTCCCTGAATATAAGACACTGTCTTATATTTTTTAAAACTCCAAAATTAGCACAAGGTCTTATTTTCAGGGGATGTCTTATTTTTCCATGAAAACGCCACTGCGGTGCGCCTCCCGCCGGCATCTGGTCACTTTAAGGAAGTGGTATGCGATCGGAGATACAGCTAATCGCCAGGAGGTAAGGAGGTCTTATTTTTGGGGGGGAGCTTATATTTCAAAGGCAGGGGGAAAAAGGTGGGGTCCTATTATGGGAGGAGGTCCTATATTCGGGGAAACAGGGTAGTTGCCGGGATTCATGACTGAAAAATGCAGGGCATAAACTCTATTCAATCATGGAAAAGGTGAGAAAAAGCAGCACTGGAATTAAACTACAGTACAAAACAGAATTGCCCTGGCATATTGACATAGAACAATCATTTTAGTAACTTCATCCAAGTATGCAACAGTAGTTCTTATCTAGCCATGTCATGTTATGCTTTGTGTCTGAAAGTTTGATCCTAAGAATCTAGTCAAGTTATCCTGAGGTGTTGATCAAATTATCACACAGCAAAACCCTGAAAAGTCACGTTTGGATTTCCAAAGGCACCCAAGGCTGAGTACTAGAAACTGGAATGAATGAATCCAAATTATCACTGGAACAGTTTGAATTGAATTGTCCTCTCTGTGGTATTAACCCAATATATGTGGCTGACAATTGTTAAATCATCTATTAATGGAGTCATTCTTTATTGTCACACTGTGCAAGAACAAAGGAGACAGGGTGACTGCAACAACTACTGGGGCATCTCTCTCCTCAGCATTGTAGGGAAGCTGCTTGTCTGTGTTGTACTGAAGAGGCTCCAGGTGCTTGCGAAGTCTATCCAGAATCATAGTGTGGATTCCGAGCCAACAGATCCACTGCTGATATGGTCTTCTCCCTCAGACAGTTGCAGGAGAAATGCAGGGAACAACGACAGCCACTCTTTGTCACCTTCATCAAACTTATTAAAGTTTTTGACCTGGTTAGCAGGGATGGCCTCTTCAAGATCCTCCCCAAGATTGGATGTCTACCCCAGCTCCTCCACATCATCAGGTCCTTTCATGTCCTCATGGACTGTAGTTTTTGATAGCTCAACATCAGATTCCTTCAACATCCGAAGTGGGGTGAAACAGGGCTGCGTCCTTGCGCCAACTTTGTTCGGGATCTTCTTTGCTGTCATGCTGAAACATGCCTTTGGGACTGCAATAGAGGGCCTCTATCTCCGGACCAGATCAGATGGATATCTCTTCAACCTCTCTCGACTGAGAGCCAAGTCCAAAGTTCAGTTGAAATGCTTGCAGGACTTCCTCTTTGCTGATGATGCAGCTGTTACTGCTCACTCTGCCGAAGACCTTCAGCAACTAATGGACTGTTTCAGCAAAGCTTGCCATGATTTCGGATTAACAATCAGCCTGAAGAAAACACAAGTCATGGGTCAGGATGTGGACTCACCTCCCCGCATTATAGTCTCTGCACAAGAACTAGAGGTTGTCCATGATTTTGTGTACCTCGGCTCAACGATCTCTGACACTCTTTCTCTAGGTTCTGAGGTTTGGCAAAGCAGCTATCATGTTCTCCAGACTCACGAAGAGAGTATGGCTTAACAAAAAGCTGATGGAACATATCAAGAGCCAGGTCTATTGATCAGGTATCCTGAGTACACGTCTGTACTGCAGTGAGTCCTGGACTCTCCACGTGCAACAGGAGAGGAGGCTGAACACATTTCATATGTGCTGCTTCTGACACATCCTTGGCATCACCTGGCAGGACAAAGTTTCAGATAATGCAGTCTTGGAATGAACTGGAAGCACTAGCATGTACACCAATAGTGGGATTCAATTTTTTTTACTACCAGTTCTGTGGGTGTGGCTTAGTGGGTGTGGCTATGCTGACAGCCAATCAGAGCTGGTTCTCCGAATCAGTCAAAATTATCACTACTGGTTCTCCAGAACCTGTTGGAACTGGCTGAATACTACCTCTGATGTACACGCTATTGAAACAGCAACGCCTGCACTGACTTGGCCATGTTGTGAGAATGGATGATGGTTGGATTCCAAAAGATCTCCTGTATGGAGAATTAGTGCAGGGAAGGTACCCAGTAGGGAGACCACAGCTGTGATATAAGGGAACTGGCCTCAACAAATGGGAAAGCCTGGCTTCTGAGCAATCAGCTTGGAGGCAGGCTGTGTGGCACGGCCTCTCCCAATTTGAAGAGATGCTTGCTCAACAGACTGAGGCAAAGAGGCAGTCCTGAAACCAGCAAAACCAGGAAGCTAGACAGGGGACAGACTGCCTCTGCCCTCAGTGTGGAAGGGATTGTCACTCTCGAATTGGCCTTTTCAGCCATCCTAGACGCTGTTCCAGAACCTCAATTCAGAGCACGATACCATAGTCTTTTGAGACTGAAGGATGCCCTATGGCAATGTATGATAGGACTTTACTCAAACATTTAAATATTTTGAGCAAGAAGGGCAGAGAATTGTATGACAGCATTGTAAAATATGAGCAAATGAGAAGACATTTTTGAAGTTTTCAGCATAGTTTCTCATCTTGTGTGTCTATTTGTTTGCCAGAGAAAAAGGAACACAGAGACTTGATAGGCAGCAGAAAATATTTATTTCATGATGACAGAGTTGGAGTGGACCTTGGAGGTTTTCTAATCCCACCCCCTGCTCAAGCAGGAGACTCTACAGTATTATTCAGACAAGTGGATGTCCAGTCTCTTCTTAAAAACCTCCGGTGATGATCAAGTTTGATCAGACCAAGCCTCTTCTAAGTTATTTGGAACCTCTTGTTTCAAATAACCAAGCAGTGTTTATAGTCATAACCAAACTCTATCCTTTATCCCTTATTTGGCAGGAAAGGGTTTGGTGACAATGGTTCACTAAAATCTGAAGAACTCAGTGGCTGTCAGGAAATCAGGTTCTGCTGAGAAGAATCACCCCGATTTTCTAGAGCAACGGTTCCCAACCTTTCCAAGGCCGCGACCCCCAGCTTCTGTGCATGCACTTTTCTTCCACGCTGCTTCCTAGAACAGAAATAGGTGGGAACAGTGGGTTCCCAGGGCTCCGAAACCCACATGCCTGCATGTGCACAAGCTGAGGAAGTGCACCTCCTCCACCCGCAGCCAACACCGAACAACAGAGCAGTTTCTGAAGCTATATTTGAAAATCATCTTTATGCATTATAATCCTCATCTCTCCACACAGAATGTTTCTGAATTGTCTAAAGTAGCTCCATCTTCCCAGTCCCATATATTTTATGTGATTGTTAGAAATAGCACCCCCCCCCCAGAATGTGGCCCCTTTCCTTTTTTCATAGCCTCTATAACTAACTAACTAACTAACTAACTAACTAACTAACTAACTAACTAGCTAACTAGTAATCTAGGTGCTAATCTCATAACAATGAACACACAGGGCAGCACACTGATAATTAAGAACACCACAATAGAACATTATATTTATAATAATGATAATCAATAAAGATAATATATGCTGGAGTCTAAAACATTCCATTTTCAATCTATGTCCAAATCCAAATCAGAACGAAATAATCCACTAGCAGGGCTATGTCAGCCTCTCAACCCAAGTATGAGGAAAATATCCAGGTCTTCAAAATCTTGTGAAGGTCAGAAAGATCAAGGACAGCATGATTTCTGGGGAGATGCTGTCCATATGGCAAGTTCCAAAATAGAGAAGGCATGACTCTTAGGTCCCACAAGATGACATTTTTTGATGGATGGGACCCGGAGCATCTCAGCCATATGAGTTGTGGTAAGGCATGAACAAATGGAGCCCTCTGGATCACATTAAAATTCATGATCAGACCACAGCTAGTGTAGAAGATTCTGCTACAGAATCTCAGTCTTTACTGGGCAGAAAACAATAGTCCTTGTTGTTGTTGTTAGTTGCAAAGTCGTGTCCAACCCATCGCAACCCCATGGACAATGTTCCCCCAGGCCTTCCTGCCCCCTACCATCCCCCGGAGTCCATTTAAGCTCACGCTGACTGCTTCAGTGACTCCATCCAGCCACCACCTCCTCTGTCGTCCCTTTCTTCTTTTACCCTCAATCTTTCCCAGCATTAGGCTCTTTTCCAGTGAGTCCTTTCTTATCATTTAGTGGCCAAAGCATTTGAGTTTCATCTTCAGGATCTGGCCTTCTAAAGAGCAGTCAGGGTTGATCTCCTCTAGGACTGACCGATTTGATCGCCTTGCAGTCCAAAGGACTCGCAGGAGTCTTTTCCAGCGCCATAGTTTAAAGGCCTCAATTCTTTGGTGCTCAGCCTTCCTTCTGGTCCAACTTTCACAGCCATATGTTGCAACTGGGAAAACCATCGCCTTGACTATACTCACTTTTGTTGGCAGGGTGATGTCTCTGCTTTTTAGTTTTATTCCTTATTCCTAATATTCCTTATTCCTAATATTCCTTATTATTCACCAAAAAGCATGTTCTAAAGGGCTTTCATCTAAAGATGAAAACTTAGAGGGAGATGTTTAATTGGGCCCTCTTGCACTTTCTGAGTGGTCCATAAATGCAAAAAGTGAGAATGACAGCCTAGAGGTAGCCAGGATGCCTATGGCAAGGGAACATTGTCTTGAAAGACTGGTACATTTATAGACTAGTAGACTTTCTGTGAAGCTTGCTACAGCCATTAACATTTCCAAAGAAATCAAGGATTCCCTAGAGCATGACTGAAAAAGAATCACTGAGCTAAATGAAAATCAAGTCATTTTTCAAAGGTTATTGTATTTCAAAAATAGGGCTCTGGGAAGGTTGGTTTATAATTCAAAGACTAAGATATATATGGACATTGGATTTTTGCAGTTTTATATGATTGCCTCTTGTGCCTTGTGCTAAGTTGAACATCTGAGGAAAAAAACCTTCTTGATGTTCTTTGTTCTAAGAAGTAATACATGAGCCAATCCAAAACGTTGAAAACAGGAAAAGATTATCCCATCTATAATTAGTATTGCTTCTCAGTGTCTCCAGGCAGCTTCTTTTTAGTTATTGAGTAGATCGCTCTTTCTCAACCTTGGCAATTTTAAGATGGGTGGACTTCAGTTCCCAGAATTCCTCAGCCACCATGTCTGTCTGGAGAATTCTGGGAGATGAAATCCACCCATCTTAAATTTGCCAAGGTTAAGAAACATTGGATTAAACCAAAGGAGGGAATACATGATACCTGCATGCTGGCCTTCTATGTCTTTAACACTGAGATGTCATATTCTGGAAGAATGTCATTAAAAAAATAACCCCGATACTGTGACTAACCTTGTAATACAGAGAACAACAACACAGATGATCGCAATCTGAATTGTTCCAATCACTGCTGCTATTAAGACATACTGAAATCGAACTGGGCCTGGAACCACATACAATACGCTGTAGTCTTTTTTTTCACAGTGCTGTCCAGTGTAGCCAGCATCACATCTACAATGAGAAAGTACAGATTCCTTCATTCCTTTGTCTGCAGAGGTAAATTCATCTTCAAACAGAAGAGAAGGTGAAAGAGAGAGAAGTTTGATAACTGGATCAATAGAGAGTTGTTGGACATGCTTGGTATAAGAACTTTCAGAGGCCTTTCTAATAACTTGTAAGCCCCCCAGAGTTACCTTGTAGGGAAGATGGATGGCATAAAATAATAAATAAGTAAAAGGCCAGTTATGTCTTTCAACAGAAGAAATTGATTTTTGTAAATAGAGGTAACTGCCAATCTCAATATACGCTAACTTAAACATCTAGGTCACCTTTCCCCATGTTGGCCTTCATATTTGCTGGGTTTCAATTCTTAGTTAAAGGCCACAATGGTTGAGGAATTCAGAAGTCCACCACATCAGAAGTGTCTATATTTGAACAAAGCTGGTCAGTGAATTGCTATTACTTGTTATTAAATTACTTCATTTATTGCAGGGATTCATACTTCTATTTAAATCAAATAAACCAAGACAAAGTTGATACTGCATTGGCATCTTAAAGAAAAGTCAACCACACTGTTAATCTATTCCAGATGGAGCCATCTTTAGCCAGGGATAAAATGAGGCCTGTTCAACACTTATTATCACTTCTAGCTATTCCTAATTTGTGAGCCTCCACGAGCACGGGCATGGTGGAGAATCTGCTTCAATTGGATGATATTGCTGAATTGCACTTCAGGAGTTAGGCTGCTCTGAGGTCCTTTGAAGGACTTTCTGGAATGCATGGTCATACATAGGAAGTACTTCCACTGGAACCGGGTGTATCCCAGACACCTTGGAAGGACCTGGACAGCTGTCTTAAGCCTTTGAATAGCTTGCTCCACAGATCTGAGAAGTAGCATTAATGGGGCTCTGTGATTTACTAAGAACCAACTCTTAGGCTGTTCTCTCTCTTGTTGTTAGTTGCGAAGTCATGTCCAACCCATTGTGACCCCATGGACAACATTCTTCCAGGCCTTCCTGTCCTCTACCATCCCCTGGAGTCCATTTAAGCTTGCATTGACTGCATCAGTGACTCAATCCAGCCACCTCCTTCTCTGCCGTCCCCTTTTTCTTTTGCCCTCAATTGTTCTCAGCATTAGGCTCTTCTCCAGTGAATCTTTCCTTCTCATGAGGTGGCCAAAGCTCTCTAGCATTAGCCTAGACTAAATGTGACCATAGAAGAGTCATGGGCTTAAATTTAGATCTGCTTCTATTGTACATAAGGTAGAAGTCATGCCTGGAAGAGATCCCTGGGGGACCAGTACAGCTTTCTTCCTTGCCTGCAATGTACTGTACTTAACCGTAACCTCACCACATCCTTTTTCTCTCAGCTGAGCTCTGATGCTGGTTCAAAATGAAAGAAATCCACCTGAGGAGTTATTCTAAAAGAATGAGGGTTCTTCCAACTCAGCCATGTGCATCTTTTGCTTTTAAATCTGGACTCTTCCGCAGCCTTCAACATGCTGCGTGCATTGAGTTGGTTGCGTGTGATTAACAGAAGGTGTTTATATGCCATTGATTATCCCATTATCATTGCTCCCTTTGTTGAGTTTGCTATGTTTGCTGTGGATGTTTTATTCATAACTGACTGCAGAAATTTTAAATGTTAGGTCTAGTTATGTTAATTCCTGGGAATTATGTTTGAATTACAGCATTCTGTAAATGGAAGGAAAATAAATGAATAAATAAATATCTGAGGCAAATCTGTATTTACACGAAGTAGAACTAATACCATCATAGTACATCCATTTTGACTCTTGATCTAGCTTTCTAACATGTTTTTTTTTAAGAGGATGATGTTGCCTCCACTGCTTCATATGCTGGATGAGAATGAAAAAGGCAATTTGGAATTCTGTTGAATCAGTCATAGCACCAGAGTCATTAAAGTCTGCAGAGGATTCTGTTCTACACCAGGCCTACAAAAAACCTAGGAGAAGCCCCCAAGCTGGGCATGGAAGCAGTTGGCATTAATTTATTTGGAGCCCATAGCAGCTACTGTATATCCCATCCTTTAAGATGGAGAAAGCTGGGGAGACCTGAGGTGGCAGGCCAGAAGAAGGAACTAATACACAGCTGATATCTATCTGAATACTCCAGTCAACCAATGAAGCAGCAGAAAGTAGCTGCTACCCATGATATCAACATCCATTAGAGAGGCATCACAGAGAGCAACAGCAGTTATTTGTTATCTGTAGCAAACTTTCAATATTTCTATGTCTATGATGCCTAATGGGAACATTTGCTGAAAAGATGGCCAAGCAGGAACCCCCGTCCAACCTCTTGGTTGGAGTTGTCTGAAGGACTATCCACAGGCTGCCTGTTTTCATTCAGGCAGGCAGTCTAGATTTCCTTGGATATTCCTTGCGCAAAAGGCACTTCCTATATTTCTCATTGATTTGTTGTTTTTTTTTCTATACCTTGGACTTCCTCTGAGGGGCTCCAAAGTCCTAAGTCTGACAACTTAGGGGGCTTGGAAAGACAAACTTCCTGCTTGGTCTCCAACTTTGCTATTAAGTGTGAGAAGACAAGACTGACTTATACTCCATTACACGCAATGCAACGCTCCTTTCTGAAACTAACCTTATTTCAATCTTCACCAAGTGCAAATCTTCTGTCTTCAGCCACTTTCCCACATGGAGAAATTGATGTTGACATAGTTCTTGACTTTTGCTCACGGTGGGATTTCCTGGGACAAGAGCTGTTGGCCGTGTACTAAAAACCAGCAACAAATACCCTCTGGGCCAGCCTATGCTCTGCTATGCCTTTTTAGTTAGGAATGTATTGACAGACATTGCAGGAATGCTTTTATAAACAGATTAATGCTGCTGCATAATTCAGTGCAACTTGGCTACATACATTAGGTTATCTCTGTACATAATTTAGATCTAGAGTAGATGAGGGTTCAGCAAATATTGGTGTTTTTTTAAAAATTGCATTGAAAAAACCCCACACATTTCTTTTTACCAGGTGTTCCTGATCAGGTGATGAAGTTTGAAGAAAAAGTTACCTGCAAGATGGCTCCAGCATATTAGCAGAATGCTCACATTTCCCATGCATGCAGAAGCCATTGTAGTGTTCTGGACATGGAATGTAGATTCCTCTGGCGCTTTCCTCTAGCTTGTTTGCATTTTCTGTGAACGAGAAGATCTGTCTGTAAATGCATTGCTAAGAGAGGAGGAGATAGCAACAGCGCTACTACACTTTTGCACCTCGTGCAAAGCAGCACCAAAAATAATTTCATACTTTAATATATGTTTCTTGATTTATAACTGAAAAAAAAAATAGGCATGGTAAGAGGCTTATTTGCAATTCTTTGCAATATTAAAATTCTCATATTATTTCATATAATAGAGAAACGGCTGATCCCGGCTTCCTCCTCA
>JANHFR010003506.1:155817-166776 GCA_032468015.1 Mimophis mahfalensis
GGGGGGTGGGGGGGAGAGAGAGAGAGCGCTGAAGGGGCGGGGGATGTCTAAGGAAGAGAGAAAAAGAAGAAGAAACAATTTGCTTAGTTATCCCCTCACTGATCTGTAATTTAATGATCTCCAAAAAAACCCCACAAACTTTTAAAAGTCAGACTTGGAAGGCCAGTGAGATGGTGTGAGGGAAACACCATTTTCAGCCTCGTTAAGTGGGATGAGATTTTAATATTGTTTATGATGTGGGATCAGCCTAGTCTGCATTAGCAGAGGGGCAGAATCAGGATCACGTGAAGTGTTAGTACCACTTCATAAGGCCTTGGCAAGGCCACACTTGGAATATTGTATCCAGTTTTGGACACCACAATATCAAAAAGATGTGGAGAAGAAAGAGTGCAGAGAAGAACCACAGAGATTATTAGAAGCCTGGAGGCTAAAACATATGAAGTATGGCTGCAGGGGTTGGGTGTCTTTATCTAATGAAAAGAAGAATTGGCAGTGACAAGATAGCCGACGATTTTCAATAGGTGTTTAATTTACAGTAGATGTCTGTTTCGGAGAGACTCTTCTCAGGCTGCTATCAAATACTGTAGGCCTTTTTTAAAAACGCTATCCGTAAATGTCAGCGGGGAGCTTTCTCCTCTGTCTGCCAAACCATTCTGCCAAACTGGTGAAAGCAGCAATTAAAAAAAAACAAAAACCACATACATTCTTGTTATCAGAATCAATGACTTGTCAATCATCTTTGATTTGGTTGCAATTTTTGGCAGCTTGGCAGTGTTAGTTGTTTGAAATTTGTTTGTGTTCTCCAAAGGCTCACCTTTCCTATTAAAATCTTCTGACACAGCAATGCTAAAAAACAAGATATCCATCTCTGCTGCCCTTCATTTCATTATCGTAATAAACATTTTCTCAGCGTGATCATTACTCCTAGGATGGCTTTCAGCAACTTCATTCCAGAAATCTGTAACATGGGATCACCAGGAGTGGCATTCGAAAATATTTGGAAGGTAGCCATGGCTCATCTTAGGATTATTCTAAGGAACCATCACAGACAACTGATTGTGGGAGAAAACAACCACCAAAGATTTCTTCCTACTTGCTTATTTGGGCATTGACGAAAATTATTACGCCTACCTAGCTCATCTAGCCCATTTTTCCACCATCACTTGTTAGAACCACAGGGTTGAAGGAATCTAAGCTCAGTTCAGTGCAGAATCCACTGCCGCTAGCCCTCAATTTACAACAATTCATTTAGTGACTGTTTGAATTTATAATGGCACCGAAAAAAGTGACTTACGACCATTTTTCACACTTACAGCCATTGCAGCATCCCCACGGTCACGTGATCAAAGTTCAGATGCTTGGAAACTGACTGGTGCAGTGTCTCTTGGGGTCATGTCACCTTTTGCGACCTTCCAACTAGCAAAGTCAAAAGGGAAGCCAGGTTTATTTAACGACGGTATTACTAACTTCACAATTCCTGTGATTTGTTTAACAACTGTGGCAGGAAAGGTCATAAAGCGAGGCAAAATTCACTTAAATGTCTTGTTTACCAACAGAAATGTTGGGCACAATTGTGGTCGTAAGTCAAGGATTACCTATATAATATCTCTGACAGTTACTAACCAGCCTTGGTTTAAAAACATGTAGTGGAGAAGACTTTGCCACTTGGTGTGGCAGCCTGTTCCACTGGCTGACAAGTCACACAGCCTGGGACCTGCTTCCTTCTAGATTTCACCTACTGGCTCTCGTTCTGCCCATGGCTATGAAGAAAGGCCGTCCTGTCGCTCTTCTATGGGACAGCCTTGCCAATATTTGAGAGCTTTATCACATCTCTTCTGCAGGTTAAACATGCACAGGTTCTACGTACTTTCTCAGACTCCGTTTCCAGAGTCTTTGTTATCTTAGTCATCTTCTTTTGGACTTGCTCCAATTGATCTGGGTCCTTTTGAAACGGTGAGGCCTAGAACAGTGATGGCGAATCTATGGCACACATGCCTAATATCGCCTGGCACACGAGCTCTCGCGACCCACACACACACACACACTGTGCGTGTGCACGCTATCCCAAGCCCCAAAACGCCAAAAAACATTGAACTGAACTGAACTCGTCTATGTTTTTTCAGTGTTTTGGGGCTTGGGAGAGTGTGTGCACTCGCCGGGGGGGGGGGGGATAGTGGTGGCATGCGGGGTTTCAGCCTGCACCAATCTGCCGCTCTCCTGGGGGGTGCTCGGACCCCTGCTGCTCGGCCCACCGGCCAGCCCGGAAGTGGATAAGGAAGTGGGCAGTGAGTATGCGCACACCTAAAACAGGAAGTGGCACGCAGGTATCCATGCCCATTCCCCCTCCCTCATTTTTGGCACTCGGTGCCAAAAGGGTTCACCGTCACTGTTCTAGTAGCTATTATGAGTTAGGAAGAAAATTTTTCCTTTGCTCTGCTCTGCCCATTCAGCTCAGGAAATCTTAATTAAACATCATGTTTAATTAATGCAGTGTTTCTCCACCTTGGCAGTTTGAAGATGCGTGGACTTCAGTTCCCAGAATTCCCCAGCCAGCAACGCTGCATTAATGGTTTGTTATAATCTCTGTTTTTAAAAAGCCCAGTCCATTTGGTGAAGGGCAAGAGTGGATGGATAGAAACTTAATGACATGACGGTAATCAAAAAAAGAAAGGGGGATTTCAAAAGAAAAAAGCCCTTGAACCTTTGAACTCCGTGGACACGCTGAAAGTGTCAACTGCTTTAGAAGAAACCCTCTGTGTTTTATGCAGGAGAATTTATTGGAAGATGACATCATGCTAAATTTGAACCTTCATCCCAAATCTCTTTCTGCTGAGCGAGGCAGGCACAATAGATTTCTTTTCCGTTGGGTGGTCAGGCAGAAAGGCGGTTCGCCCTCCACCTCTTCATAAAACCCTTGGCAGAAAGCAGTTGCTTCATTGCACACCAGTAGCATATCAATGAGTTCAGCGGCTTCCTTTCTGATTTTGGGCAGCAAAAGTCAGCCCTTTTGAGCACTCAAGGATGATAAGGTTCGCAAGCAATTAAAATCCACAGCTGAAATTAAGGGCCCTCACTCAGGAGAAAAAAAAAAAAAGACAAGAGATTTTTTAAAAAATTAGAAAATAACTTCAGAACGTAAATCTCTCTTTCAAAACAAAGTAATATTCTCTTCATGTGATTCACATTCATATTACTTTCAATGATTCACACCTTTTGCATTCACATGCTGGCTGTTTTCAAATGGTGGCCAGACCCAGGACTTCTTTGGATTTATTTTTTTTTACATTTTTTAAAATTTATTTTAAATGTTACAGAAATAAAATCTCATTTTGAATGGTGCATTGTCTGGTTCACGTCAATTATGTCAATCATAATAGTATAATTCAATCTTATTTCTTCCATTATCCTTATTAGTTATACTTACTCTTCTAACATACTATTCATGTATTTAAACTATTAGCATCTTAAATTCATCTACTATTATTATGCATATTTGTAATTGTTTTTATAATCCTAACATAAAATTCATATATTCCAAATATCATTACCATAATATCATTTCTACTATTATACATATTAGAATTCCAAACATTCACCATTATTTATATTAACTAATTACTTCTATATTTATTTTATTTCTTTATTTCTTTATTGAATTTCTATACTGCCCTTTCCCTGGGGACTCAGGGCGGTTTACAAAGCCTTAAACATAACAATTATAAATTAAATAAAATTAAATTATAGCATGTCTCTTTAGTCCAGACCAGCCGATGTGAAAAGTAAGGTCTTCAACTCTTTGCGGAAGGTGGAGAGGTCCAGGGTGGTCCGCAGTTCCACCAGGAGTTGGTTCCATAGGGTGGGCGCTTCCACTGAGAAAGCTCGACCTCTCGGAGCTGCCCGCTGACATTCTGCTACTGGGGGCACCCAAAGGAGGGCCTCCCTATGGGTGCGAATGGGGCGGTGGGAAGATGATAATTGTAGCAGGTATCCCCTCAGATATTCCGGCCCCAAGCCATTCAGGGCTTTATAGGTCATAACCAGCACCTTGAATCTCACACGGAGGGCAACCAGAAGCCAATGCAGCGCGTGGAGCAGAGGTGTTACATGGGAGTATTGGGAAACTCCCATCATAACTCGCGCAGCCACATTCTGCACCAGTTGAAGCCTTCGCATGGTCCCAAGGGCAGCCCCATATAGAGCGTGTTGCAGTAATCGAGCCAGGAGGTCACCAATGCATGAGTGACTGTGTGTAGGGCATCCCGGTCCAAATAGGGGCGCAACTGTCGCACCAGGTGAACCTGTGTGAAAGCCCTCCTGGCTACGCCCCCCACTTGGTCTTCTAATGTGAGAATCGAGTCCAGGAGGACTCCCAAGTGGCGCGCCCTGTCCACAGGGGGTAACACCTCGCCTCCTATGGACAACGATGGAACAATTTGGACTTCCCGGGATGCCAGTATGAACAACCACTCGGACTTGGCGGGGTTCAGTCGAAGTCTGTTCTTCCCCATCCAGACCCGAACCACCTCTGGGCACCGGGACATCACTTCGAGGGTATCACTGGGTTGGCTTGGGGTGGATATAAACAATATATGCACTTACAATCTTAAAAAAAGAATCAAATATTTAAAATTTTAATATCATACATATTATCTCTTACTATTATTACACGTATAAATTGCTCCTAGTAAAACTAACATGATCATCATAGTATTCAACTGTTATCACAAATATCGTTTCCATTACTGTTTCTCATTTCTACTTTGCAATTCTTTGGAATTTTTGGGGTGTGTGGTGGTGGTGGTAGCATCCAAAGATGCTGAACTGCAACCTACACAATTCTTCACTAGTCACTTATTTCTCTGCAGGAGCTATCCATAGGTCAACAAACATCTTCAATCTAGCTCAGTATGTCTTTTGTGCATCTTTTGCACAGGGAAAGTTCTGCCTCTAATCTGTGGTAGCAGGGTTTAGAAGAAATCTGCTGAAAGCTTTGAGGAGCTTCAACTCGTCAAGAGAGATGCTAAGGAATTTGATTGAAATTGAAATTGAGAGCTACTACATGTGTTCTTGTGGGACGCAGTGGCTCAGTGGCTAAGACACTGAGCTTGTTGATCAGAAAGGTTGGCAGTTCGGCGGTTCGAATCCCGAGTGCTGCGTACCGGAGTGAGCTCCCATTACTCATCTCAGCTTCTGCCAACCTAGCAGTTAGAAAGCATGTAAAAACGCAAGTAGAAAAATAGGGACCCCCTTTAGTGGGAAGGGAACAGCATTCCATGTGCCTTCGGCATTTAGTCATGCCAGCCACATGACCATGGAGACATCTTTGGACAGTGCTGGGTCTTCAGCTTTGAAACGGAGATGAGCACCGCCCCCTAGACTTGGGAATGACTAGCACATATGCGCAAGGGGAACCTTTACCTTTACATGCGTTCTTTGGTCTACGTTTATATTTGTAAAAACATCATTAGCTGTTGAAACGCTAAAAAGCTTGAGGTTCATGTACTAGATATATTGCTTTTTCCTCTATATTCTTCCAGACACACCAATTATGGAAGAGGTTTGGCTCTTGCAAAATCAGTGCAAGTAGAAAAATATGGGTTTCTTTGTAGCAGCAATGGCTTAATGGAATTCACTTGATTGATTGTGGGCTATTGGGTTTTTTTTTCCCCATCAATTGATGGAATTAGTTTTTCCCTACTTATGTTGGTGAGGGAATGCTATTTCTCTTTCCGTCATATTTAATTTGCAAATGTAGATGTCTGCACATTTTAGAAATGTATTCTTCTTCAGATGCCATTTAGCAGCAAAGAATGTGTCAAAGAAAACATAAAACATTCCTTGGCCAGCTTAACTCTGGAAGGATCATTTTTTTGTATCAAAACGAAGCTTTTTCTGACCGAGGAATTATTTTAAAAGCAAATGGGGTTCAGTAAATTTTGCTAACACCTCTGAATTACCTTCTGCTAGAGTGATGACTGCTTACCTTCTGCTAGAGTGATGATTTCTTACCAAAAGGGCTTTTCTTTGCCATGATAGATTTCCCTTTATAACATGACTAGCTGATAACCTGGCTTCGCCCTGGTATTTATGACAATGCTGCAGCCTAAAATTCCCAGCATTTTTTTGCCTGATTTGCATGCCTTTCCTCTATTGGCTGGAGAGCCTCCGATTCACATGCCTTGCCTGGTAACCCTCTGCACATGTGCAGTAGAGCTCGGGAGTGAAATGTCCATGGGGCAGTGAAATGTCCACTTTTGACGGGAAAAGACTGCTCAAAAACTTTTGTGACCCACCCAGTGCTGATCTCGCAACGTGCTAAGTTTGGGTGAGATCGGTTGCTCTGAGTAGGAGCGTATGGAGCACATACACCACACACACACCCCTCACCATACTTCTGTTTTATATATATAGATGTCATCACATTGAATAGCCCTGCATGAGTTTCTGATGAAAAGCACAAGTAATTCTCTTCATGTTTCTAATACATGAACCATTCCATTCATCTCTCTGATAGCTGGAAAGAAGGAGGGGCTGACTACTATGAGAAAAGGTAGCCATTGTATAGTTAGTGCTATATTATAGCCAAAGGTATAATTGGGGCTTTTGATATGCACAACATTTGGAGATGAGTGAAATAATTTTCTACCTCTTTCCAGACTTGGAAGAAGTCTCATAATGAACAGATGGAAATATTCTAGGTGATCACTTTGTCCACATAATGCAAAAACAGGTGAGGGTTGTGATCCTTAATAAAATAAAATAAAAAACCACCACAGTGGCAGGTATGTATAAAAGCACAATGCCTCCTTCAGTTTTGTGGGATTCTCTTTTTCCTTAGCTTAGCTTTGTTGGGGGGTTTTTTGACAGATTTAACTTTTAGTGAATTTTAATTAACTTTTAATGAAAATAACATTATAAAAGAAAGAAAACACGCCCAAAAGGAAACAAACCCATGTAGGACATATATTCAGATGCATACATAGATACCTACATAAAATTGGAGAATACAGAAAACATTTCCTTGTTTGAAGACATAATTTGTTTAATCACCCATAACTTATTGATTTCAATAACGTATTAGTTTGTAAATTACTGGTAAAATCTATTCTGCAGCTTACTGAATAGTTGGAGTCACATGTTTGTCTTTCTAATGCTAAACAATAAGTCTTTTGAGAGTAAGAAAGGTACAGAAAATCTAGTTTCTTTGTCCAGATGTCAGCACCCATGTGGTAGGAATACTCTTCAAAAGAATATGAACATCGGATAATATTAAACCTCAAAACCGAGCTAATGCATTTAGTAACTTCTTTCCCAAATGGAACAATTGTTGGGCATTGTGGAAACATGTCTTTAAATAAACGATTGATTTCACTGCATATTCAGCTACATAATCACCTATTCAGACTTTTTTTCTATATAAATGCAAGGAAGTCATTTCTGAAATAGAATTTCATGTTGCAAAAAGATGTAATGCAAAATCCATTGAGGGTTTTTGGCATTTTTAACATCTATTTTTTTTAAAAAAAGTAAAGCATGCAAACCAAGACAGCAGAAGGAAGAAAGGAAAACAAGGCATATATAATGTTTATAAAAATACCCGTAAAAATTAAAAGTAAGCCAAAAAATAAAATAAAATGGAAGGGGGGATTAGTAGCCTTCTTTTCTTTTTCTTCAAACCATCTCCCACCCATCAGCTAATTGCTACTTCAATATTTTTATACTATGCTTTGAGCAGGGTCTCCAATCCTCATGTTGTGACTCGACAGTGGTCAGTGGAGCTGGAAGCTGCTCCACTGGGCAGGTTTGGGGAGGGACCTGGGCCAGGCTTGGACTCGGAAGAAAGCTCTATGTCTGTGTCAGAGATGGAGGCAAGGCCATCTGTTTATGATCAGCAGCATTCGGAGACTGACGCCTCTGAGGCAGAATTGATGGAATCAATGATTAGTGCGAATGCGCAGAGAGCCCATAGGAGGCAAGAACAAATCATGACTGGGGCTGATGTAAGAACAAAGCAACAGATGATTGGTGATTGGCCGGGCCCTTAATGCTTAAAGAGAAGGTGAAAGGGAGTGGTCTTTGCAGAGAACAACTTGTTTGAATTTGATCAAAACACTATTGAGAAAACGCGTTCCTGCTTCGGTATCGTGTCAGCTGCCAAGTTTGCTGGGAGTTTATCTGCTTGTCGTTATCTGCTTGGCAGTTTTCCAGTTTGAATTCAGGGCTGTGCTTAAAAATATTAGGAGAAGAGACATTTCTTGTTATGTTAAATAAAAGGGTTATTTTGCTTTAAAGAACCGGCTTTGGGCATCCTGAGTTAACCTGGGTCTGAACACCTCAGTCTATGGACCAGCAGTGGTCCATGGCATGTCGGAAGCCAGGCTGTGCAAACAAGCGAAGCTTCATGTGCAAGATGCAGGCAGCACACAAAACCACACCCCCTCTGGTCTGCAGGAAACCCTCTCTCCACAGAACTGGCCCCTGGTGCTGGGGATTGCTGTCTTAGAACTTTATTACTAATTCCAGTTTAGATCATTTTGCTTATTATTATTGATAACAGAATATATGTGTAACTCCTATTTGTAACCTCTGATTATCATTTAAGCAGTTCTCCCTTTTCTTCAGGAAAAATTTTTTTCTAAGCTTGCTTTGCTGTGTAATATGTTGTATATAAACCCTTGGCAAATTTAAAGGATATTTATAATGTTCTAATAGATACAAAGTTATAAAATAAAATGTTATGATAATGATGTATTTGTTATATTTCCAAGATACTATCAAGGGCTCTTGTCCACAAAACAGTGGTTGTAGAATGAAGCAGCCAGAAGAATTAAAGAGCAAGGATGGTATTGAGACCTCAGACATGGTTGAATTTTAATGGTCCCCTCAACTGAATTTTTCTGCATACAGAAAATCAGTAGGTCAGAAGAAAAAGTATCTTCTAGATTTTTATAGATTAAATAGCTGATTATCCGGCTTTACCCAGGTATAATAGTCCACTGGCTCCTTCATCCTTATTCCTGCCACCTCTGCCTTCTCTGTCCCCCCCACTGCTTGGACTCATGTGGCCTGACCTCATCCTGGTGGCTCACTGCAGCCACTTCCATTCCTGCTCCCGTCCCTCTGCTGCTGCCTCCTGAAGGCCACCACCAGTTCAAAATATTGTCTGCACTGTGCATGCACCACACATGGCCTCACGCTGCTCTCTGGTGCCCCTTGTCGACTGTCAGAGAAAATTGTAGTCGCTTGCCTGTCAGTGTTGGTGGGAGTCGGTTGGCACCCTTTTTAGGGGGCACAGACCCCTCGACAGCATGTCTGACCCCCACAGTATTTGTCACTGGAGGGTATGTTATCTGTGTGCCAGGTTTGGTTCAGACTGGTCCAGGCGTGGAAGAGCATATACAGCACATACATACACTTGGGTCCAGAATATTTGAGGGGACACCTGCTGCCAGCTTCTCACTGCCCGGTCCGCTCACATAGGGAGGGCCTCCTCCAGGTGCCATCGGCTTTAGAATGTCACCAAGCGGTGCCTAGGGGAAGAGCTTTCTCCGTAGGAGCTCCCGCCTGGTGGAATCAGCTCCCGTTGGACCTACGGACGGCTCCTCACCTCCGCTCCTTTCAAAAGGAGTTGAAGACCTGGCTCTTCGCGCTAGACTGGGTTTTTTTTAAAGACTTTTACGTCGGGCAAATTTCAATTTAATTTGTTTTTAATTTTTATAGTTTGTGTTCTTAAAGCCCTGTACACCGCCCTGAGTCCTTTTTGGAAAAGGGTGGTAAATAAATATAATAAAACAAACAAACAAACAAACAAACAAATAAATAAATAAATAAATACACACCCACCCACAGACAGACAGACAGACCCCCACACACTGCTATATCTATATATATAAAACGGGGTATGAGTGGGTGGCTGGCTGGTTGGTGGGTGTGGAGCCATAAAGATACTAATCTACAGTTTATAGACATCTCCCAGACCTTCCTCCTCAGAGGCTTTTCCTCAATAATATGGCCTAGGCCTAGGTCGGGATGATACATGAGGTGAGGGCCAAGCAGGGAAGGAGGAATCCTAGGCTGGGATGAGGTGAGGCCTTTTCAAACCTTAGGGAGACAGCTGGCTGCAGGATGACTATCCCTGGGCAAAGCCGGGTAATTAATTTATGTGTGTGTATTCGGGTCTTTTCCCGTGTAAGGTTGAGGGTATCTTGGTGACATTTCGACGAGGTCACACTCATCATCTTCAGGCATTATGCTTTATTCGGGTATTTTCCCACTTCTTCATAGTTGTGCTTTTAAAGTTGTAGCAACATTTCAGCAAAATATCATTTGCCATCAGCAGGCTAATCTTGCTTAGATTATGTTTGGGGTACTCATGGCCTTTCTGGCCTTGGGTGCAACAGCCCTCTACAAAAGTCCATGATTCTCTTTCCTCCTCTTATCCAAATGGCTGCTAATTTCTGGAAGCAGAAACTAAGGTTTGGTGTGTCCTCAGCCCAGGAATTACACTCTTTAATCAAATTGGTCTGTAGTTGAATGTGATCCTGCTTTGTTATCCCCTTTGGCCACTCCGTGTAGATCTTGGTGAATGAAACACAGACTACAGAAAGGAAGATCCTCACAAGCAGGGCATTCAAGACTGAACAGTTAAAAGCCTGCCAAATGAGATGGCCCTTGACTGTTTTTCTGAACAGAAGAAGAAGGGGGTATCAAATGCTTCTCTCAAGGGAGCATATTGTATACCCTGAGATCTATGCGTTGTCTGTGTAAAAGGATTTTCTTTATGAAACCATCTAGGGCAGGGATGGTGAACCTTTTTGGCACCGAGTGCCCAAAGCGTGCATGTACATACCCAAAATGCAACATGTACGCCCCCCACTGCGCATTCGCATACATCCCGCGTGCATCCCGCATTCACACATATGTGCCTTGCGCATGTGCCCCAACCCCCTGCATGTGCCC
>JANHFR010003506.1:179316-191186 GCA_032468015.1 Mimophis mahfalensis
ACAAAGAATGAAGGCTATTGCTAAGCACATTGAATTGTGCTTCTAGAGATTGTAAGCTGCCCTGAGTCTCCGGAGAAAGGCGGCATATAAATTGGAATAAAAAATAATAATCATTTAACAACCGGTTCTCTGCCCTAATGACCAGCTGGCTAGGCGTGGCTGGGTGGTCATGTGACTGTGTAGGCGTTGTCGACTTGACATCACTCACATTGAGGGGCGCTTCTCCACAGCTGGCCTCTCATGACTGTGGGGATGCTGCAACGGTGGTAAGTGTGAAAATGGCCATAAATCACTTTTTTCAGTGCCATTGTAACTTTGAATGGTCACTAAATAAACCATTGTAAATCAAGGATTACCTGTACAAAAATACAAAAGGATTCTTTGCTTGCAAAAAGCTGCCCTAAATACCAATCGTTAGATTAAAAAGACCTGCAAGCTGGAGTTACAAATCAGGCAGGGTGTCAGAGCTCCTTGAAGAATTAAAATAGTTAAAATGCAATGATAACTACCAGCAGCCAACTCTTGCTCACAAAGTGAAACCCTTTAGCAGAGAGATCGTGTAAGCAATCCAAAAACAGCACACCCAGGAGAAGCAATCCTTAGATCCACTTGCACTGCTTAAAGATACCAGCTAGGAGGTATTATTAACTTCAATAATCTCGAAGTTATGTGAAGGTTATATAAACATACTAGCCAATAACCCACCTTTGCCCAAGTATTTATGGCTTCCTGGGACATGCTGCCTACGATTCCTGGGATTCTTTTCCCGATTTGCATTCCTTGCCTTTATTGGCTGGAGAGCCTCCAATTTGCATGCCTTGCCTGGTAACAGTCTGCACAGGCTCAGTACAGCTGTACTGAGTGAAATGTCAGTGGGGGTGTTCACTTTGGCCCCCTTTTGGGGGGGGGTGAAAAAAAAGCACAAAAGCACTTGTGACAACTCTGCCCAGTGCTCGTCTCCGGAGTACGAGGTATGTGCCTGGCAAGTCTGGGGCAGATTGGCGTAGGGGTGGAAGAGCCTATTCGGGACATACCCACAAACAGCAACACTGAACACTTCTCTTTTATAGATATAAGGTAAAGGTTCCCCTCACACTTATGTGCTAGTCGTTCCCAACTCTAGGGGACGGTGCTCATCTCCATTTCCAAGCCAAAGAGCCAGCTCTGTCCGAAGACGTCTCCGTGGTCATGTGGCTGGCATGACTAAATGCCAAAGGCGCACAGAACTTTATAGGTATAGAAGTGTCTATATACATCATTTTGCCAAGATAAAAGTTTGTATCTTTCTCCAGTTTACAGCAATTGTTTCCTGTGCTATGACAGATTATTAATGCTCTCTGGGGAATTCTGGAATCTAATGGCCACACAATTCATAGTGCCTTCAAATTGTATCTTCTTTTCATTTCTCCTAGGCCATCAGTAACTGGAAATAAACAAATGGAAACAAAAAAAAAAGGACATTTGAGGGATTAATCCTAATAATAGGTGAACTATTATGACCCATTTACAAATACCAGTTGTAAGCTGATGTTGCAGTCAGCTAATTGATAGATTGTGGAACTCCATAGTTTTTCTGTCAAGATATCTGGCAATGATAGTGTGGGTGCCATTTCATAGCTGCTCCAAACTGCTCATAGTCGAATACAGTTTTCAATCAAAAGACCAATGTGAGATGGTTTGCCTCCCCTCCTCAATAACATCTAATGTGTTAGATATTATAACAGTGGTTCCTAACCTTCCTAATGCCGTGACCCTTTAATACAGTTCCTCATGTTGTGGTGACCCCCAACCATAAAATTATTTTCATATAGACCTGTATTTGTATTGAAATATATGTTTTCCGATGGTCTTAGGTGGTCCCGACCCACAGGTTGAGAACCACTGTATTATAAGGATATGAAACTATTTCACTTTAAACTCATTGGAAAGGATAACAGGGTACGCTGCAGGATCTGACACAGAATCTTCAGATAGGGGACTTCGGCTCCCAGAATTCCTCCTCCAGTCACGTTAGCTCAGGAATTCTGGGAATTGAAGTCCACAAGTCTTAAACTTGCCTAGTTGGAAGATCTTTGAAGTAGTGCAGGGGGGGTCTTCAAACTGAACAGCTTTAAGACTTGTGGACTTCAACTCCCAGAATTCCTTCTCCAGTCCTGTTATCTCAGGAATTCTGGGAGTTGAAGTCCACAAGTCTTAAACTTGCCATGTTTGAAGACCTTTGAACTATTATATACTCATAAGTGGTACATGAACCTTGATGCTACATACAGGTTGCATGTTGAATGTCAAAGAATTTCCCACTCTGCAATAATTGTTCAAATGACATGGAAAATTATCCAACCGCCGAGGGAAAAACAGAATTCCATGCCAGCCTAACAGGCAACCTTCTGCCAGCACTAGGCAGAAATGTTTGTGAATAGTGAAAGAATAGGTATATTAGGACAGCTTAGATGATAGCCTTGGGCATTGTTCCAAAGCGGTGTATTAATTTCACCTTAGTTCTATAAATCATTAATGCTTTGCATTGGTCTTTTTTTTAATGAGGCAAAGTGAAAACCTCGTAAACTAATTTGAACAAATACCAGGTATTATTTGCAGCAGGAGATCTCAAACCTCAGTTAACATGTGGAACTGTGGTTGTGAGATATCTTATACTCGAAGTACTGAAACCTGACTAATCATACTTGACCAGATTCTCTCATCGGTGAATTCTCTATAAGACATATGCTTTGTTTCAATGGGGAAGATTATAAAAACATTCAATGTCTACGGCTAAGATCAGAAACATCGGCAGTTCAAATCCCGCGCACTGCGTAATGGAGTGAGCTCCTGTTCCTTGTTCCAGCTTCTGCCAACCTAGCAGTTTGAAAGCATGCAAAAATGCAAGTAGAAAAATAGGGGCCATCTTTGGTGGGAAGGGAACAGTGTTCTGTGTGCCTTTAGCATTTAGTCATGCCAGCCACATGACCATGGGAATGTCTTCGGACAGCGCTGGCTCTTCAGTGTTGAAACAGAGATGAGCACCACCCCCTAAAGTCGGGAATGACTAGCACGGATGTGCAAGGGGAACCTTGTTAGATTTTATGCATTCCCATATTCAACAATAATGTCTGTATGTTATAGAATTCAGTTAAAATGGCCAACAAGGTTTTATGCCACACCACACTAACAAGTTGGAGACAGTGAGTCTGGTGCTAGGCAGGTGCTAGGCAGGTGCTAGGCAGACTCCTGACAGTCACAAGACACTCATGTGATGTGTCAATCATAGTTACTGGAAACACTATAAATATGGGAGGCAACCATGCCTCTGTTCTTCTTCATGCCTTCTCTGCTTATACTACTTTGTTTCGCTTTTGTATGAACAGCCACCTTGTGGCCTATGTAGATATCTGTAAATAAAGATACTTCGTGGTTATTCAAGATTGTCTCAGCATCCTGGCTTTGGGCTCTACCTCGATCCATCGACCTGTGATCATGCGCAAGGTTCATTTCATTGTTAATAGCAGCAGATCCAAGTCTGTGATGCAAGAAAATTAACAAACCTTTGCCTTTATAGCTAAGAGTAAAAGGTAGTGTGCCTACCTGCTTATTACAGAATAATGGCGCTGATTGCTTTACATAGTGTTTGGAAATTAAAACTGCAGGGTGGATGCTTTTATGCTCAGGTTTTGTTGGGAGCCCCAGAGGTACCTCCATTTGGGTCTGAAAAAGGCAGTATTTCCCCAGGTTCCATGAGACAGAAAGCCTTCCTCAGATCTACTCTATGATAGGAAGATTCCGAGCTACCACCACTTTTCTCTTTCTGCTTTATGTTCAATGTGCCTGGAGCCATCAAGAAGGTCTCAGCACAGTACTCTGTAACTGTGAAAAAACATACAAATCAGAAGTGGCACTTACTTCCCTCCAAAGGGGCCTTTGAAACTGTCCATTTGGAATGAATGAGCTGCCTTCAAATGTAAGAGGATGGCAGTGTTAGGCTACTTTCAAGGTTCTGAATACCCTGCAGCACTTTGAGGGCATATATGTAGAAGGAGAGAGTATTCAATAGCCTTAAACCACAGAGACTAAATGCCTTTTTAAAATCCAAAAGAATTTACACTAGAGAAAAAGACAATGCATGGGGGTGTTGGTGATGGAGAGCGAAGACAATGCTCGGAGGAAAATGATCATTATTTGGCGAGAAAGCCTAACATATTGCGGACGTTATGCAGAGCTTGTGATGTTAGATCGTTTGTTGGCTAGATTTACATGTCCTTTATCCAGACTGTGACTTTTAGTGGATTGGGCTAGATCCAGCCAAAGGCCATTATGAACTGATTTATTTCAGTTGGAAAGAATGTTTATTAATGGGTTTAATTCTCTTCCTGTAAAAAGGAGCCAAGTCAGCTTAGATTGCACCAACTGGCAAAGCTAATCTGTATTATTATCATGTTTAAAGTACAATTAAGTATATGCATACAGGGGGGGAAAATCCATACTACTTTCAAGAATATTTGTGTCTTTCTGAAAAATGTCACTGTTTACAAAGGATGTTATATGATATCCCATTCTTATGGATGGTTTTTTCGGTTATATCACTCAAACTGTAGAAGAGGGAAGTTCCTATAAGCTGTTTTTTAAAAAATCCCTTTTATAAGAACAAACTGTTTAGTAATTTCTGTGAAAGAAATTATATATCACTACTGTTTGCTCTTTACAATTTGTAAAACCCAGAGCTTATTATTGCAATGAACATTCCTTGCAAGATACAAGTTGGATTTTAATACTGCGCTAAACTATGATCTATTTTTATTATAGCTTGTTGACTAGGTCACAGTGGCAGGGTTCTTATATAGCACATATGTATGAACAAGTAGCTGGGTTCACAGAATGTGCTAAATGAAAACCAAACAACATATATTTTGACTTATCACTGTCTGTAAACTCAGTCATGGAGCTAATTGTGCATCTGGTTTTGCAACATCATTACTCATCGTCACTTCCAATAACTTTTCACATTCCAGGACATGACCTTATAATTATGCAATATGATAGACAACATATTATGACTCCCCCTTCTTCCTAACAGTTCTTTTACTTGTAAGTTTTTGGTTCAAATAAACAAACATTAGTCCAATATTCCATCAAACATATGGCCTGAATCACCCCAAAAAAAATAAAAAATAAAAATCGGCTCTGTGCCATTAAGTGTGGTAAACAGAAAGGAACAAATTACATCAGGGGGAACTTTTGACAGTGAGGGTAGTGTCGATAACCCACCATTCAAGTAAAATATCAAAACATGTATTTCGAATTTCTTTTGGCTTCATGGAGTGAACCAGAAAGATTTGAAAACTCATAGACTTTCTAGCTTAATGCATGTTGCTTAGATGTTAAAAATTTAACAATGAAGTTTCCACAATTCAGATCCTGGCTTATGATCCTGGCTCATTATGAAAGTCTCCTTTATTCAGATGTAGTAGGACATCCTAGTTTAAAAAGGGCTTGTAGCAATTATGCTCCAGAACAATGAGTGAGAAGCAGAACGATTAGGGAACAGCATTTAGCCCAATGCAAAACCACAATTTCATTGAGGAATTTTGCAACTGAAATTTCAAACTATCCTCTTATTCTCAGCATGTCTTTCATATAACAATCAGCTGTTTGACATGGCATCAATTATGTTGATAAGCATGACATATAAATTATACACACACAGAGAGAGAGACACACCTGCCAGTTGTCAGTGTTTATATCAGACATATTAAGTTATTTGATGGGACATCATAATCGAGGAGAAAGACTTGGAGATGAGAGGACAAAAGTGCCCAACAACTGTTCATTCATTGAAGAATTTGAGAGTGTCCAGTGTGCTCCTAACTTGAACCCCTGTTTTCTAGACACTGACTGGATGAAATCTTCAATTCATAAAATAATCCCATATATTCAGATATTGTTGTTTTTTGACTACTAGGAAAGTAATAGTGCCCTTGTTTCCATCTGAAATAATAAAAAATGGTGCTATTAATAAGTTGCTGGAAGAAATTAAATCTGGAATACACACATTCTCAAAAGAACTTGGAATGAATTTATATATTACACTAGCTGATAACCCAGCTTTGCCAAGGTATTTATGACAATGCTGCAGCCTACAATTCCCAGTGTTCTTTGCCTGATTTGCATGCCTTGCTTCTATTGGCTTGAGAGCCTCTGATTTGCATGCCTTGCCTGGTAACCCTCTGCACATGCTCAGTACAGCTTGGCTGTGAAATGTTGGTGAGGATGTCTACTTTGGCACCCTTTTTTGACGTGAAAAAAGGCACAAAGGCATTTGTGACCCCGCAGTGTTTTCCTCTGGAGTGCGAGGTATGTGCCTGGCAAGTTTGGGGCAGATTGGTGTAGGGGTGGAAGAGCCTATTCAGGACATACCCAGAAACCCAGACACCAAACACTTCTCTTTTATAGATACGGATGATAATAAAAAGGAAATATTTCCCACATGCATAGGAATTCTAGTTTCATGTGGAAGTGATTGATGGGTCTGAATTGGTCATCCTTGAGCTAGAAAAGTGCATTTCAAAGCAAAGAAAGGACCATCTTTCCTAATATTATATTGTTCTTATAAGAGTATGAAACAATTTTGTTTTTTTTTTAAAGGAAGCAGTGAGTCAAGGTATTAAATTAAAGCGGAAAAAAAATTCTACCAAGTCACTTAAGCACACTCATTATTATGGCCCTTGCTACCTCAGGCCACTGGAGGACTTATAATTTAGTCTGCATTATGCAGTTTGGAGTGTTTTATGTTCTGCATGGGAGAAAACTGCAATTCAAATATCATTGGCCATGAAAAATATGCACATACATTTAGCATGGAAAATCTCCAAGGGCATGACAGAAGAGACGGGCACATGTCGCCACAGCGTGATGGAGAATTCCTTGAATTAATCATTTGGACATAGTTTATCACCATTTTAGAGTTTCGCCAGAGACGGTTTCTCCCCATTTGTTGGGGAAGCTGATTATACATGCACATCTCCAGAAGATAATAAGGCCAAAGACTTTGATGGCTTCCAGGCAACTGGCTCTGTGAGATTCTGTGGCGACACAGAAAACTCCTCCACTGACAGAGCTGTTCAGATAACAGGAG
This sequence comes from Mimophis mahfalensis, assembly GCA_032468015.1. Lineage (NCBI taxonomy): Eukaryota > Metazoa > Chordata > Lepidosauria > Squamata > Mimophis > Mimophis mahfalensis. The sequence goes on from JANHFR010003506.1 coordinate 186,443, forward strand.
TAATTGCTTATTTTATTGGGTTTAGGGAATTGTGTTCCATTCTCCCTCCTCGCCTATTACATCAGTTATTATGACCTGTCTCCTGTCATAATTTAGGAGGAGTGGGGTGTCAAATAAGCATTTTGAAGGTATTTGTGGAAAGAAAAGAATGTTCCACATTTAAATATTTCCTCCACATTCCCCAAATGATAGAGTATTATTTTTATAGGGCCGAAATGGTATTCAGAACCACTTTTAGCAGGGTTGGAGAAAATAACCCTCAAACAATGGCTTCCTTCTGCAATAATAATAATAATAATAATAATAATAACAACAACAACAACAACAACAACAAGAACAAAAAACAAGAACAATTATTATTATTATTATTATTATTATTATTATTATTATTATTATTATTATTATTATTATTATTATTATTTAGCAGAAAATTGCGGGTTAAGGAAGCAAATACCATTTTAAGATGTATATATATATATATGGAGTGAAAAGGCAGTAGTCCAAGGTGGATTTAGATTTGTTAGTGTGTAAGCCTGTGTGGGATGCGGTAGCTCAGTGGCTAAGACACTGAGCTTGTTCATCAGAAAGGTCGGCAGTTCAGCAGTTCGAATCCTGAGCACTGCAGAACGGAGTGAGCTCCCATTCCTTGTCCCAGCTTCTGCCAACCTAGCAGTTCGAAAGCATGTAAAAATGCAAGTAGGAAAACAGGGACCACCTTTGGCCTGACTGATCTTGGCAGTGTACGACAAGGATTTTGCCTCTTTTGTTAGGTACTCCTTGCAATTCTCTAGTGTGAAGTACTTATTTTGATTTAATGGGAAGATACTTTTGTCAGGTGCAGTCTACTAAAGGTGAAGGTTCCCCTCACATATATGTGCTAGTCATTCTTGATTCTAGGGGGGTTGCTCATCTCTGTTTCAAAGCTGAAGAGCTAACGCTGTCCGAAGATGTCTCTGTGGTCATGTGGCTGGCTTGACTAAACACCGAAGGCACACAGAAGAGTGTTCCCTTCCCACCAAAGGTGGTCCCTATTTTTCTACTTGGCCTTTTTACATGCTTTTGAACTGCTAGGTTGGCAGAAGCTGGGACAGGGAATGGAAGCTCACTCCATTATACAGCACTCGCGATTCGAATTGCCGAACAGCCAACCTTTCTGATTGACAAGCTCAGCATCTTAGCCACTGAGCCACTATATCCCTCTATTAATTATTAATTATTATCTATAGTCCATTATCTTGATATTGAAGAAAGTGAGCATTACATAGAAAGCTTTAACATTAGAAGAACTCGGATTCACTGGTTAATGGAAACAATGTGAGAACATGTAGAACTGCAAGGACATAGAAAGATAGGATATTGCAACTAAACAATGTGCAATAACTAAATGGGAAAGTTGTCAGGAGTGAGACACCAAATTCAAACCCGCTATTCTGAATTAATGAATTTACAACCTCTGGGCAATTGCTTAGCAGATAGAAAGATATTGCCTTGTTGATTTTAACAATTAAGGACCTAATTTAAACATTTCATGCTGAAATTGACAATTTGATGGAAAATACTTAATTTTGGAAGAATTATATGCTTTGTACTCTTCAAAAAAAAATTCATGATCATTTCTTGATATGTTATATATCATTAGAGTCTACACATCTATGATCTGTTAGCTCAAGTATTTTTTTTAAAAAATTATTAGTGCATTATCCTACTTGTACTAGTCGAGATGCCTCATAACTTCCTGCTATTGAAAAATTGGCTGCTCTTCCAGGCACTGGAATAAGTTCAGTCCATACCTGTTAGATGTTTTTGGAACAAATACATCTAACAGGTATCTGTCTTTGGGATATTTATGAATTTTTCTCCCTTGTACGATATTGTCTGACAGAATATTTTAATTTCTGTATAATGTTTGAGGTCAATAGACCATTTCTCACCTTGCACAGCACAATAAAAGAATGCCAATGAAGTTGTACAACAAATAAAACTGTATTTATTGTACAAAATAAAGCTATATTACTTACCTTCAATCAATTTATTCAGACTATCTATTTTGGTCCCTCTCTATATATATATATTCACAAACCAGCTATTCCCTATGGAACAGGAGTCCTAGGTCCTAAGCTGCACTACAGTTATCCACGGAGTTCTCCTCTCCACCGGGACTTACAAGGACTGAGGTAAACTGCCAGGGGGCAGTCCTATATATACTCTCTGATGACAGTTGGCCACTGTCATCAGAATTGGAGGGAGATTCAAACCTACATTCTCTCTTCCCATTTGCCCCTCCTGTCTCCAGGGCCTTTTGAAATGTGCATCTACTATGCCAGCAGCATTTTCTTCTGTCATTGTCATTAGGAGTCAAGTAGCCTCTAAATTGTTTGGAAAAGCCTCTTGATGTAGACCTATATGTGTATGGGCTTCCATATGATATGGCATTGTTCTGACCCAGATTAACTCACAACACCCAAAGCCAGTTCTTTAAAGCAAAATATCCCTTTTATTTAACATGACAAGAAATATCTCTTCTCCTAACATCTTTAAGCACAGGCCTGAATTCAAACTGGAAAACTGCAAAGCAGATAACAGCAAGCAGATAAATTCCAGGCAAACTTGACGGCCGACACAATACTGAAGCAGGAATGGGTTCTCTCAAAAGTACTTTGACCAAATTCAAACAAGTTGTTCTCTGCAAAGACCACTCCCTTTCCCCATCTCTTAAGGGAATGGCCAATCACCAATCATCTGCTGCCTTGTTCTTACATTGGCTCCTGGTCATGATTTGTTCTTGCCTCCTCTGCACGTACGCACACTAATCATTGATTCCATCAGTTCTGCCTCAGAGCTGTCAGACTCCGAATGCTGCTGATCACAAACACCCTCCATCTGTGACTCAGACATAGAGCCTTCTTCTGAGTCCAAGCCTGGCCCAGGTTCCTCCCAAACCTTCTCAGAGTCAGAAGCAGTTTCCAGCTCCACTGACTGCTGCCAAGCCACAACAGGCATGATTGGAGATCTCTGTTCCTTTAGAACTCTTATTTTCTTATAAATCTGCCTACTCTCATCATGTGGACCTCTGAGGTTGGAATGGAACATCATGTTGGAGCAGGGCTAGTAGCCCTGTACCCTGCCTGTTAAAACATACAGCCCCCTTTTTTTGAATAACAGAAGAAGGGGACTTAAAAAGTCATACCAAAATGACAGTTTTATTGCAGCATAAACCTTTGAGGGTCAGAGTCCATTACTTCAGTTACATGATGTATTCAACTAAGTTGGTAAGATATACTCGGAGTAGTGAGTGAAAACAATCATATTGTTTTATTTCCTACTAAGGCAAAAAGGTCAAACAATGCAAGAGATGAAAAGCATGTCACAGTATGATGCAGAACATAAATGAATACAAGAATCAAATCAGCATAAATAGGACTCTTTCCTTTCAACAACTACAGCAGTGATGAATGTGTATAACATTCAAAAAGAAGTAGTCCTTTTCAATAATAGACAAACCAATCAAGAGATGCTTTTGGGTCACTTTTGCTAATGGATTCCAGTTCCAGTTCTAATGGACAGATTTTGCACTTTTATCTTAATAATTATTAAAGGAGAAAAACACAGCAAAGTTGTATGAGACAGTGCTGGCAAAGAGCACGTTGAGGGTTCCTAAACCAGTGGTGGTGAACCTTTTTGGCACCAAGTGCCAAAAACAGGAGCAAGTAAGTGCACCCACGTGCCGGAAACCAAAAGATCACATGAACTTCCAGTTTCCGGTGCTTCTGTGCATGCATGCAAGACCAGCTGTCCAAACCTGCATGCAAGACCAGTGCCCAAACCTGGAAGAACAAAGGGTGATGGCTCTGCGTGCCCAGAGAGACAGCTCTGCGTGCCACTTCTGACATGCGTGCCATAGGTTCACCACCACTATCCCAAGCCATTATATGTTGGAGTAGCAATATTTCAGTTTTACCACCCAATTCATCACCTCTAAGTTTTCAATGTTAAAATAACTTTTATCAAAAGGTTTTACAAAGATTAAAAAAACTACAGAAATATCAAAGAAGAAATAGGAAAAGAAAACAAGTGTTAAAGGGTGTAGCTTCGATGGCCAGCTTGTGATATTTCATGATTTTTTCCAGTTCTTTTTCTTCAACTCTGGTATCTCCTGATACAACAATGTCAATAAATTGTACATTTCTGGCTTCCGGTGGAGCTTCCAGTCCGCTCGGCAGCCTTTCTTCGGCTGCCACTCCCCAGCTGACTGTAAACATCATGAAACGGCATCCAACAGCCGTTTTCGTGATGTGTAAACTCTCCCCCTGGGAAAAGAGGGGAGAGTGAGCATTCCGGGCTTGAGTAGAGCCCCCTAAAGCCCATAGGTGTTTGTAGGGGAGGCTCTCCAGACTGGCCCAGATCTGGCTCCAGTCGGTGGGACAGCCCCTGTTTTTACAGGGCAAGGATCGTGGAACTCGCCCTTGGATTAATTTTGGATATGCGGAGGTTTATACCAAGCGGAGCTGACCCAGGAATATAAATAGCAAGTAATTTATGGTTTCTACCCTTTAAGATGGAATTTTTTTTTTAATGGAATGCCCTTTAAAATGGCGATAGAACTGAAATAAATAAATAAATATTTTATTTATTTTTAATCCCATTTATATGCCGCCCTTCTCCGGAGTCTCAGGGCGGCTTACAATCTGTTAAGCACAAATCAATGTGCTTAGCAATAGCCTTCATTCCTTGTATATGCCTGCTT
>JANHFR010003511.1:67242-78767 GCA_032468015.1 Mimophis mahfalensis
TCCAGCCCCAAGCCATTAAGGGCTTTATAGGTCATAACCAGCACCTTGAATCTCACACGGAGGGCAACTGGAAGCCATAAGTATAAGTTTGATATATTAGCCTTAATATCACACATCATCATTTGAGCTCTGTTGCTTTTTCACCTCCAGCCCAACAGGATGAAAACAAGTGGTCAACCATCAGCCTCCATGCTTCGCCTGCCATATATTGGTGGTTGGTGATGCATGGCATGTATTCTGTAATTCATTGAGATAATGGCCAATAAATATTTACTTTGGGGGAGCTTTACACCAAAAAGAAAGGCCACGGGAGTGAGAGAGCTCTGTGGCCATCAACTTCAATCCCTATAAATTACAGACTGTGTGCTAAGGATAAATTCCAGCTAGAGTCTGAGCGGTAATATCTTTTATGTGACATCCAAAATGGTAAGTCATTGTGCAGTCCTGAGAAAATTACAGGTTAAATTATTTACAGTTCTCTCCGGGAGATTTGCAGCTGACACTACATACAGTTACAACGGGGAGACAGAGACAGAGAGAGAGAGACCCTAAATGAAAGTGTGATTATCTGATGATGAAAGCTTTGATGGACTTGGTATTTGAATAAAATGCAATGAAGTGGGGGGGGGGGACATATTGCTACAGCCCAAACTGGCATTTGCAAACTCTAATGGTGTGACAGAGGTGGTGATACAAGCAGAACCTTGAAGGAACAACTGGAATTTCATACGATGGAGTGAATTTTGTATAACCCACATAATTTGGCTGCAAATATGCTGAACCATGAGCAAACTCAAGGACTGGGCTTGTGCAGTAAGCTAACGATCTAGAAAAAGGAACCTACACATATAGAATCACAGGGTTGGAAGGGACCTTGGGGGTCTTGTAGTCCACCCCTCTGCTCGAGCTGGAGATCCTATGCCATGTCAGATAAATGGTTATCCAGTCCTTTTTTGAAAGTCTCCAGTGATGGAGCGCTATAACATTTTCCTGTCTTTTCTACAAGGCAAAAATAGTAATATGTTTATATCAGCATGGCCATTTTTCATTTAAAGCAGGAAAATAAACCTAGACTATATGGCATCAGATTGCTATATCCCTGCATTTAACACATTTGAAGGATCCTGAATTTCCTTTCAGTCAGACAGAAACATATATCCATTTAGCCATGCCATTCTGCTTTAAGGTAGGAGTGGTGTGGTGGTCTAGAGGTGGAGCTCTTGCCTCACAATCAGGAGGCTGTGAGTTCGATCCTAGGTAGAGGCAGTTACCGTAAATTTTGGACCATAAGAGTCACTTTTTTGCCCCAAAAGTGTGGGGGAAACGAGGGTGCGTCTTATGGTCTAAATGCTGTCCAGCGCACACACGAATGGGGGCAAGCACTCTCAAAACGACAGAGCTAAATATTTTAGTATACCGGTCCTATTTGGTTCAGAATTTTTTTTTCTTGTTTTCCTGCTCTAAAAACTGGGTGCGTCTTATGGTCAGGTGAGTCTAATGGTCCAAAAAATACGGGTATTTCTCTCTCTGGGCACAATGAGAATATATCTACTGAACAAAACTCATATTCGCAACAGGAAGGGCATCCAGCCATTTAAACACTCTGCTACCTCCATTCAGTTGCCCAGACCTCAACCCACAAGGGATTACAGGGTCGTTAATGAAGATGATGATTCTGCCTTAAGGTAGAAAAACAACATGTATGGTTTTAAAGACTGCCCAACTACAGGGACTCCATCAAAGTAGGATTCTACTCCTGAACATGACCTTAGGTCTAGCTGATGCTTCAAGGATAGTTGAAAAATAGTTGTTTTATTTTTTTTATCAGCCTATCAGAGTTTAAACCACTAATTACAGGCTAGTCCATACTCAACCGGCACTGTTAGTTTCTGCAATTCAATGGAACTTTTCCTAAGTGTGTTTTGCCTGAATAGTTTTGTACTTGTTATTCTTAAGTAACCTTGAATTACGTCTAATGATTTAATCCTTAATACTCTTTCATTTGGTTTTGTTGATTTGTTTTCTATGATAATTTACCCGTATTTTGTAACATGGGCACGGTGAATAACTTTGATTAGTTATTAATTGCTTTGTTTATATTTACCCTGGTCAATTTAACCGTGGACATTTTTGCTAGGTGTCCGAATTGATTTGGTGACGTGTAAGTAGAACAAATGAATAGATTTTTATACATTCAACATAACATGTAATGAATTGTTTATTTTAAAGCAGCTTCACATAAGAAGGGCAGAATAAGACAAGATGTTCATGAAATTGTAGGGTGTTTTCCTAATGCTTTTGTGAGCATTACTATTAGTCATGTGTGGTTGAATTCACCAAGCGTGCACTAAACACCAGCATACTGTTTGCTTCCTTGCAAAATAATCTGCTAACATGATACTCGCAGTTTTGTTACGATTTATCAAAGGACAATTTTTTCCCCAGTTCCTGCTTTTTTATGCTGCAAAGAAGGTGGGAAAGTGCCTTATGAAATCTTTCTTTTCACTTCCTCAGATCATCCATTTTATTATTTATTACATGTCATCTGTTCCCCATTGTTCCAGGATGTGTGTAAACTTTAAAGAAATAGATTGCGGCAGCTAAACAAAACAAAACTCCAAGAGACAGCAGCTGCTGTACAAACAGATACACGGCAGAGAAGGATAAGAGACATTAGCCATTTTACAAGTTGTAACCCAAGCTGCTTGCCAAATATATATCCCTAACACGATTTCTGGAATGGGAAAAGGAAGGTGTCTTGAATTCATTTCACCCAGCTTCATGGCCTAATGAGATGCTGGCCAAGAGTGAAGCAGAGCAACTATAAATCAACCCGGTTACTACTGTTCCAAGTGATAAAGCATAAATCTGCCCATGGTCGTTAGCCAGGCAGTTGCAACATCCAAGGTTCCAGCAAGTAGTTCACATCCAACATTAAGGTGTACAGGGTGACACCCAACCAACAGCCAAGCCCAGTCATCAATGGTGACACATAAATAGGAAAGAGATCTTCATTGCTAAGGTAAGACTGCCCACCTCAGTTATTCTAGCAGAACGTCTGTAGGAATATTGCAGGTGGAAGGATGGTTCCCCGGGGACCTGGATTATGGGACTTGGCTTGAGGTTGGCCAGGGCAAACCCTGTTGTCTTCTCGTGCCTTTTTCCCATGGGAAAGGTTTTAGGGGAACTCCAGGTGACCTACCTTGGAGATATTCCTATATCTCACTAATTGCACTGTTTCCCATGAGAACGCTTAGAAGAGCTATGCATTACGTTATTTGCCCTCATTATTTTCCCAAGATGTAAGCTGGCCTCCTTTACTCCCTTTTCCTGAGCCAAGTGGTGATATCTCTACTGGCGTTCTGTTGGCATTTCTATGGATGAGGTAATGCTGTACTGTATAACCACCTTTGCCATTGGTCCAATAAAGTTGGGAGGGAGCAGAGAGCAAACTTACTTCACTACACTTCCTGGATTTAGCTGATTTTACTTTACTCTTCTCTCTTACTCTTACTTTACACTTGGTCTTCCATCTTTGGGTCTCTATCCTCATCACTTTGCTTCTGATGCTCTCTCCCTGGAAAACTGCAAAAGCCTGTTTGTGGGATTTTCCCCACAAACATCAAGCTTCTGATTATCCCAGACATTTATATTTCCCCCTTCAGTGCAACTGAGACTCATTGGAATGGATTTATTTATTTATAGAATTTACATGGCCATCTATCTCACATTATAGCAATAGCACTTAGACTTATAACCTGCTTCATGGTGCTTTAGAGCCCTCTCTAAGCAGTTTAGAGAGTCAGCCTCTTGTCCCCAACAATCTGGGTCTTCATTTTACCCGCCTCGGAAGGATGGAAGGCTGAGTCAACCTTGAGCCTGATGAGATTTGAACCACCAAGTTGCAGGCAGCCAGAAGTCAGCAGAAATAACCTGCAGTACTGTATTCTAACCACTGTGCCACCACTGCTCAAATGTTTGTGCTTTTAGGTAATATGTCATAAAACCCACAACTTTGGAAGCTGAAAAAAGACAGAAGAAACAGATGGAAAAAAATAATTAAATTAAATTCTGTTATTTTTCAGCCAGGCTCTTCTCTTGGCATTCCTACATGGATTGAGTGCATGCCACATGTTTAACTGGGTCAGTTAAAGATAAAGTGACTACATTCACAGACAACACCGGTTGATATAAGCTTGGAGGTTATTTGTAGCTGAATATGCTCTAAAAGCTCAGTTCATTTAATTGGCTCATGATTCACTGTACAATGGGAATTCAGAAAAGAGATAAATGGGTTGAGGATGGTTTTTTTGAAGAGAGCCATAGTCTTAAGACACTGATGATCCAGAATAATTTACATATTTCTTTGGCACCAGTATAATTATCAATGCCTTTTTTGACTAGCGATACCTGAAATAATTATCTTGAAGCATGAGATAAGAGTTTCATTTAAAGGTACAAGAAAAATTCAGAAATAATAATAAGATATAGAAGTCTAGATATTTGGTGTGGTTTGGGTTTTTTTTTTACTAAGGTTACACAGCTTCTAAATGACTTCCAATTAGAGGCCAGGTGAGTTACCCTGGGGAGAAAGTTAGAAGCACTACTGTAAAACGCAACTCCTTTGCAAATCCTAAACTAGAAATTATCTTCTAAACCTTTGCAGGATTATATTAGATTTAAAAGGATAAGGTGGTGTTTGTGATATCCTAAGATGAAGTGCATTTTGATTGACCGTTGCGGTTCCAAATTAGGTGGAAGGCTCTACAAGGGTATCACCACTAAGTAATTATAAAATAGAAATGTCATTACCGTTGAATGAGATAATTCATCTGATTTATCAGGACGCCAGCCGCTTCACTGTCAGGATAGATAAAATAATGTAGCGGTGGAGAGAATCTGCATACATTAGACTGACAGAATTAGTCACCTTGAATTAAAATACAATTCCTTCAAAGAAGCAGTAAAGAGGAAGAGAAATTAGAGGCGAAGATAATCACCAAACAAAGCTATCTTCAACCATGCAACTCGAAAACATGGACTGAAAAAACTAACATTAAATAAACAGGTCAAATGAACATGGGAATAATTGTATCAAAAGGACTTGGCATTTTAAAGACTAGGAATACTGGAGAACGTGAGCTTGAGTGTACTTGACTTGCTTGACTTGTCAAACTTGACTGGTCAGGAAAGCCCCAATCCTTTGACAGCCCTTGTCTTACGACCACATTTGAGCCCAGAGTGAGTTTTGTGCCATTGAGTTTTGCCCCATTTTATGACCTTTCTTGCTACAGTTTGTTGGAAGAAATGCCCATCTGGGTTCAATTCCAAGTGAGGGAAAAGACACTGGAAACATGGAGGCTGTTGGAAAGATGGTTTAATGGTGGACAGGATCACATGGCTTGGAGCTCCTGGGGGAAAAGGGAAGAGATGCTGAGAGTCTCTTGGTTTTATACCTTCTGTTGGTCCCGGGCCCTCCCCCCTGTACCTGTGGCAGGAAATGTATCCTGAATGGCTGTCAGACTCCCAAGAGGCGGGGGTCATAGCTAACATTGTAGGCTGTTTATGTGCTAAGCTTGGTTGGTGACGCAATGAAGGGGCTTTGGGCAAATCCTATTATGGAGGTATCCTTCTATAGACTAGCCCAGGACTTAATGCAAAGATGGGGGCTGAGTTTCTACCTTGAGGTAGATCTTTTGTTATGGAGAATAGGCTAGCCAAGGGACTTAATGGGTCGTTAGCAAAGGTGAGTTTCTGCCTTGAGTTTCTACCAGAATATTGCTCTAGGGGGAGGGGAAGTTCTAACTTCCAACAAGTTGTTAAAAGAATCACTTCAGTTGTTAAGTTAGTAATACAGCCGTTAAGTGAATGTCTTCCCCATTGACTTTGTTTGTTAGAAGGTCACAAAAGGGGATCATATGACCCCAGGGTATGGCAACCAAAATAAATGCATGCCACCTGTCAAACATCTGAATTTTGATCATGAGACGGCGGGGGGCGGGGGGGCAGGTATCGCAACAGTTATAAGTGTGAAAAATGGTCATAGGTCACTTTTTCCAGTGCCGTTGTAATTTTGAATGGTCACTAAAAGAATTGTTGTAAGTTGAGCAGGCCTACATTGAATCCCGAGCTGGATAATGATTGAGGATTTTCATTTTCTTTCTGATTTTTTTTTTAAACTCCCTTTATATTAAGAGTTACGTAGGCAGAAGGTGAGGTCTTGAGTGCTGAAAATGCCTGTGTCAATTGAATTTGGCCGATGGAACATAAGAATGTCATTTTCTTTATTAAAAGAAAAAAGGACTTTCAGAATTGATCAACTTTTTCAATATTGGGATGGAAAGTACATGATATTTAGGAAATGAAAACACAAGAGAACATGAAATGAGCATTTTCATTTAGAATTGCACAAGTTCACTGACTTTACAGACGTCCTGTCAGTCCAGAAGCCATATATTAAAGTTTCTAGATGCTTCTAGCCTGCCACATTCAGAGCCTGGGAAATTGGGAGGGGGGATTTAATTAGTGAGCAGGAACTTAGCCATAACAAAATTCTTTCTAAATACTAAATACTAAGTCTTCCTGCACCTGGCAGGGGCCATTTCTGGTGAAGAAATGGCCCCCAATGCATTGGAGAGGGATTGGACAATGTGATTTATGATGTGTGTAAGAGCCATGGTGGTGCAGTGGAATAAAGTGCTGTTAAGTAGCACTTAGCTGCCAGCTGCCTGCAATTAGGCAGGTTCAGATCTCACCATGCTCAAGGTTGATTCAGCCTTCCATCTTTCTGAGGTGGGTAAAATGAGGACCCAGATTGTTGGGGGCAAGAGGTTGACTCTGTAAACTGCTTCAAGAGGGTTGAAAGTCCTGATAACCAGTATATAAATCAAAGAGACCTTGATGGAGCAGGCTGCTAGGACTTAGCCTAGCAGCTGGCTCGCCTGTAATTAAGGCAAGTTTGAATCTCACCAGGCTCAAGGTTGACTCAGCCTTCCATCCTTCCATGGTAGGTAAATTGAGGACCCAGATCGTTGGGGGCAATAAGGTGACTTCGTAAAAATGCCACTAATAAGCAGGCATATACTAAAGAATGAAGTCTATTGCTAAGCACATTGAGTTGTGCTTCTAAAGACTGTAAGCCGCCCTGAGTCTCCGGAGAAGGGCGGCATATAAATGGGATTTAAAAAATAAAAATAAAAATGCTATTGCTATTATGGATCTTGGTTTTCAACTGGGGAAGGGAAAACCCAGAATTTTAGATTTGGGTTTTCCACAGATGTGGCAACATGATCTCTTCGATAGAAGTTTTACTTGGATGAACTTTGTCTCTGAGTACTAACTGGAAATGAAGAGATTTCTTTGGAATGCTGACACATACACTAACAAAAACACAACTAGCATTCCAGCCAGAAAGAGTCGTTAGGAGTTTACGAGGTGATCCAGCAGCTACAGGCCTAGGAAGCCAGATGTGAGGTCTAATAAGAATGATTTCATCTCTAAGGAGGGTAGCCAGTGAAGTCACTAAGAAACCTTCTGGCGTACTATCTCACCTATGAAAGAGCCTGTGTGACAGTTGATCTATCAGGGAGAGAAGCTGTCAATTAATATTGAGGCTGAGATTGGCAGGGTAAGTTTTCTGAGAGTGGGTATCAATAACAGCTTCACAGTGCTTTACAGCCCTCTCCAAGTGGTTTATGGAATCAGCATATTGCCCCCAACAGTCTGGGTCCTCATTTTACCGGCCTGGGAAGGATGGAAGGCTGAGTCAACCTTGAACTCCTGACTCTGGGCAGAGTTTGCCTGCAATAACTGCATTCGAACCTCTGCACATCACAAGTAGAAGGAGGAAATTCCAGCTGGTCCGAGTTGGGATGTAGTCACTCATAGCAACTGTCTGTAGAAGGACTATAGAGATATCTCATTGTTAACTGTTGAATTTATTTCACTCTGCACTTAATTTAAAAATGTCTCTATTGTATTGTGTATTTAAAATGGCCAACTAGGCCTTGGTCTCTCTCTCTCTCTCTCTCTCTCTCACACACACACACACACACACACACACACACACACACACACACGAGACAGCCAGTCTGCTTCTGGGCAGGCTTCAACCATCCTGGAAGCATCATGTGATGTGTCAATCACCATTAGTATGAAAAGGTATAAATACCAGAGGCTCAGCTCCCTGCCTCATGGTGGCATTGTATTAAAAGCAGCATGCTAGTGTGTTGGGCTCCCAGCCCTAACCTTTACTTTCTGTTTCGTTTCTGTATGCTTGACTACCTCAAAGTAGATAGCTTGTAAATAAACCCATCTTCCTCTGAATCCTCGAATGCTGTGGTCTCCTGACTTTGCCTCTACTAGGATCCATTGATTCCTACCCCCTAGTTTCAAGGTTTCCTACAGCAGAGTAAAAAAATATTTAACATTAACCAAAGCAGAAGAGGGTGAAAATTTAGACCCCTACTAACATCCTTAACAAAACTGGCAATACATTGTCGGGTTCAAGAGATGTGTTATACCACTTGACTTGACTGCTTGTTATCAACCTAAGCCAAACCTACATCAAGATGAAACTGCAACTTGACAAAAACAGTTGCAGGCTACAACTGGAATTCGGTATGATAATGCACTGCTTCTCTTCTGCCTAGAAAGCCAATTTATATTTTTCTCCTCTCCTAAATACTCAGCTTGGCAGCCTTTCCATCCCCCCGCCCCAAGTGCAGAAATGACTAAGGACAGCCAATGAAATTTGCTATATCAAATTCACTATCTCATCCATCTGCATCACAGTATCCTCTCCCCAGGCTGCTGGCTGCAAATGTGACCAAACTCCAAAAATGGCACACTAACTATAGACACAGCTAATAATGTATAGGGCACCATCAACACCCATGGAGAGTTACTGAAGGGGAAGGAAAGAGATGGCAAGATGGATCCGAATGAAGCATGTCTAGAATTGGAACATTTGAAGATTGCAGTAGTGAAGCAACAAAGATGACAGGTGATGGATTGGAGCAATGCTTTTACAGTAGCTGTGGAATAATGTTGATTTTTGCAGCTCAGGGGTTCTTTGAGGATTGCTTTCCAAACTCAATTCTGAAGGAGAGTCCAAAAACTACATGCTATATGTTGATCCAAGAATATGCAACCTTTTTGTAGTCAAGGTCCATGCTATCGTTATTGTTGATTTAACAAGCAATATGGATGTGCAGCACAAATATTTCAAAGCAAAATGTAACTCATGTAATGGTTAACTAGACTTATCCAAGAGAGGACTAAGTTTACATTTGAGCTCAACAACAAAATGTACACTCAACTTCATTCTTCACTCTGTATCACACGTTCTAGTTATGGAGAGTAAATTTATTTTATTTATTAATCAAATAAATAAATGATAAACTTGAATGCCTATGGAGATTCTCAGTCACCGAGGTTATGGTTGTCCCAAAGGTGCTTTTTCAAGAGGCAACTGGACTTTCTTGGTTTTTCCTTGAAGACATTTCACTTGGATGAGAAGCAAAATGTTTTCAAGGAAAAACCCAAGAAAGTTCAGTTGCCTCTTGAAAAAGCACCTTTGAGTAAATGGCAACCCCCATGTATGCTGCTTTTTCTTCTCAAGAAGGAAGACAGGCTACACATTATTATTTTATTTCTTAAATTTGTACCCTGTCTGACTCCAAATGGATGAATGAATTAAAATCCGAGACTCTGCAAATCTATTTTGCATTCTTCATTAAGAGAAAAATCACCCAAACTTAAGCTATTAAATCTTCAGAGGAAGGCAGCTTTGAAATGAGCATTTGTCCCGCTAGGAAGCATAAGCCAACGAGCTAACTTACAAGTAAGACTTTTCCAAAAGTGATCCGTCTAGTCATGTGCAAACTCTTATTTTAAATACATTTTATGTGGCCCGACTTTGAAAGACTATTAGCTGACACCAGGTTTAATTTCAGAAAGGTCATGGTGGCGATGTTCCCATGTCTGTTGAAGGAAATAGTTGTGTTTCCATGTCATATAAAGCTTGTGTTCATCTACTGTAGGTTATTGGCAGAGAATGGACTTGGAAGGTTAACTGGGTTCCATTTGCTAATGCCAATGTATAGTACAGTTCAATAACTGGGCTATTATATTTTTTGAGTGTAAGCAGTTTGTAGCAAGCTGTGGCTAGAAGAGTATTTATGCCCCAATCTTTGCTAGATCTTGAGTGCTACCAGAGGAACTTGAGTTTGTTACCTGACTGGTGCCCTGTCTTTACTGGAGATGCTATTTCTTTCCATCTGCCTTTGAACATTGCTTGGATTATGATGCTCTCTGTGCCACTGTCATTTTGTCCTGGGGTTTCTACTTTCCAATTGTTAAATTCAAGAGGGGAGCAACTTACTGGCTCTCCTATTGATTGGTCTGAATGCAGAGTTAGATTTTACTCTGCTAGCCACTTAACAGTTAAACGGGAAACCGTGCAACTAATTGGAAGTCGATGGATTACAGGAACAGAGGTAGAAGATTGAGGCACGAGGTCCAGAAGGTGAAGGTATTTATTTACAGCCTATATACATCTCTTACAGGCAGTTGCAGGATCATTCACGAGGTAGTCAGTATACAGGTCATATCAGTACTAGAAGCTAAGAACATGAGTTAAGAACAGACTAGAACTAAGAACACGAGGCTGTGTGAACCTCTCATATTTATAGGTTTCTACTCAGCCTGTGATTGACAACTCACATGGATACATTCGGGCGGAAAAGTCTGCCTAGCAGCAGACAGCCTGGTGCCGGTTGAGTGAGTGTGGTGTAGTCTGGCCTAGTCAGCCATTTTAAATGCACGAAACCTTACATTTTTATAATTTGACAATGAATAAATTCAACACCAATATTGCACTATTCCAGAGAGAGAGAGTAGCACAATAGCACAGATAACTATTTTTAGGCAACCCACGTACAAAGGCCTGGTTGATCTAAGCCACCTTAGACTGATTGTATAACACACTAGATGCAACATGTTAGTTTCTGCTGAACGTGTTGTGTGAATCCCATTGGGGGATTAGCTCAACGGGCTAAGCAAAGCCAGGACATTGAGTTAATTCCATAACTCATGATCTGGTAAACTATGATTTAGTGAAGTAAAGGGGAAAATCTGTGCAGTCACAAGTAAAAAAAAAAAAAGAATCATTCAAAGATAGAACAGAATTTGGAAATCATTCATAGACACTCTATATTTACAAGTTAGAAAGAGATACAAATCCCTCGCTTCCAGAATCCTATTCTGTATTTCTACGCAAGTTTCTATGTAAATTGCCATGTTTAATTTTAAAACTTATATGAATAAAACCAGAGGTGTTATTCAGCCAGTTCCGACAGGTTCCGGAGAACCGGTAGCGATATTTTTGATGGGTTCGGAGAACCAGCAAATAGCACCTCTGATTGCCTGATGCCAGCAAATACCACTTCTGATTGGCTGACAGCATAGCCATGCCCACTAAGCCACACCCATAGAACCAGTAGTAAAAAAATTTGAATCCCACC
>JANHFR010003516.1:118488-129700 GCA_032468015.1 Mimophis mahfalensis
GCCATACACATAAATACCCGCGAAAACTTAAGAAAACAAATATATATATATATACCACAGCAGCAAGTTATGTTAGAAAGCCATGAATGTATTTATATATTTAAAACAATTCTATGATCACATTATTATACAGAAGATGATTCTCAGGTTAGTTTAGAAAATAAATCACATTTCACAATACTTCCCACAATTATTAGAGCACTGGACTGTGTTGATTTAAGTAAGGTGTTTCTCCTTTTTAATTTTTGTGATTTTTTTTCCTTTAATTTACAACACAATCCTATATAGGAAAGATGTCTGAATGCTTGGCATTTAATAATAATTAAAGATTTTGATTTGACCCACAAATTAAAGTGTGTTAGGTTTAGGTTAGTTTATGAAGAAAGAGCAGCTGCTTGATCCATTTTGTGTGTGTGTGTGTGTGTGTGTGTGTGTGTGTGTGTGTGTGTGTTCTGCCTATCTTTTTTAGCCTATTTAGTTTTACATCAAAAATCCCAAATCTCTTCTATTTCTACCAAAGGAGTAGCTGGTAAAACCCCAATTACTTTTTTGCTGGGTTTTAAGGGAGTATCATGCTGTTTTGGTTCCAATTTTATACTATTTGCCTTTAGGTATCTGAATTTAATAATTATGTTGCATGGTAAGTTTCTTTTCTGTGATATCCATGACTTTATTCTGAATGTGGATGAAAACTTTAATAAAGAAAAAAGTGCCATCAATAAGAGCAAACAAACAAAACAATATGATAAATCACCAGAAGCTTTATTAAAATATGTTTAATAAATCTAGACTCAGGTTTAGTCTTTAAATTGCTCCTTGAGAACATTTAAGTTAATCTGTGGCCTCCCAAGAATACTTCTTAATCATTCTCACTCAATTTTAAGGAAAATAAAAGAGTTTAATTTACTTATATTCCCAAAGAGAAGAAAACCATTGAATCAGGATCAGTGTCCTTGCCTTTACTTTAGCTGCAAAGTGATTACACACTATGGATATCAGATTTTCATTTTGTTTCTCTGTAAAGTTTACGGTATTGTTGACTTTCTCCCATTCTGTTTTCCCAAAGAATTCCTTTTCTTAGACTAGGCTGTCAGAAGATGGACGGAGGCTACCTAAGGAAGGAGGGATGGGTTGAAAAAGAGAACAGCTCACCACCACCTCACAGCAATACATTAAGGTGAGTGCTACCATGGTGTAGAAAAGAAGAAATCTCAGAGAAAGAAAACTGAGAAATTAGCAGATAGATTTTGGTACACTGTTAATATCAGGGCAAAGAAGAGGTCTGGAGTTAAGTTAGAAGCTTCTTAAGTTGCAGCCACTGTTATTGTGGCTAAAGTTTCGCAATCTGCACATCTTTTCTTCTCTATGAAATGTTTTGTAAGCAATGCAATAAGAGACTGCACTGTTATCATTTGGCAATGTAATTGGTTTCCGCCACAAATGTTTAAAATCTCCAGCTTATATAAAAGGGACATATTTGGCATGACACCTTGTGTGAAAAATATATTCATCCTTTCTGCATATATTTAAATTTTTAGCAGCGCTAACATGGTCGCTATAAATGTAGAGGTCTGAGCAACTTCTGTCAACAGATTAGCATCTAGAAGTACAGGAGATAGGATTTAGTTTAGTTTGAAATCTCATCAGCATTTACATGACTTCAGCATTTCAAAACTGTAACATGGTAATACAGCAATTTGGTGGCTATGAATAGCTAAATTATTTAAATCTACTACTCAGGTTTCCAGGTCACAACAAAGTGGTAACCGAGCTTTCTTTTCCTCTGTAGCAGGGCAGAAATGTCCCAGTTTTGGTGCTGCAACCTAGTCAATTTGGGAACATCAGCATACTTGCTTTTTGGGGGGGGGGGGGCTGTCTTTCTCTCTCTTCATAAGGTCTTGGAAACCATTGCCAAATGAGTGCCTTACACAATTAACAAGCCAGTTTGGTTGACAAGGGGACACATTAGTTCATATCTGGAGGAGGAAAAAGATGTTACAAATCTGGCTTTGAGCAAAAGCTGATCACAAATCAGCAACATAATATAACTGAAAAAGAGGCCAATGCAATTTTAGGTTAGAGCAATACATTTGTAGTTCGGCTGCAGAGTTGCAGGAGCTGAAAGTAATGCTTATATTGAACTCGGCATAGATCAGATGCCACTGTGAGTACTCTGGCCAGTTCTCATTATCACCTTTTAGGAAGCCTTGAGGTAAATTGGAACTGACTCAGAGGAGTGTGATAAATATTCTTCATGTACCTGAAATGGCAATAGATAAAAGATACTATCAGCCTGCTTTTGTTGCATTCATATACTTGATAGGGGCCAAATATGGTACCTACAATGGTCTCTACTGAAATATGAGGAAAACTTATAAAGGCGAAACATTCAACCACAGAACTTGTTATTAGATTTTGTTGTCGTTGTTGTTTACTAGATGTATTCAAGCCCAGGTTAACTAACAATCATTACAGGATGTTTAATTAAATTTAATTATATTTCAGGCTGTCAGTGATTGGACACTAAGACTTAAAGAGCCAAATCCAATTCTGAAGTTCTATTTTCTTTACCTTTTTGAGGGGAAAGAATGTACTCCCTCAAGTTTTACATGGAAGACCTACCTGTCAGTTTAAGTTGTATTCATGGTAGAAAAGTGGGGTTACATATTGAGTATGTCTCTATGTGAAGCTCAAGGAAAATATGGACAAGGCTGATGTGTTAACCAGATGAAATTCACTATGTGAAATTCTGTCACCTAAAATAACCTTTAATATATTTCTCTGCTAAGGCAGAGTTTGCTTTTAATGGGGCAAAAACAGATTTATGGCCATTTTTACAATTTGTATCGACTACTGTACAATTGCTGATATGACGACATCTTCATGTGTTGCAACCAATACAGGAAAAACTCCACATCAGCTCTTTGACAAATATGACAGAACTGTAGCAGAAATTACATTAGTCCCCTATTCTGTCTTAGGCATGATGCAACTGACGTAATGTCTTCTCCTAGAGTTAATGGATATGATCACAAAATAAAATTATTATGGAAGAAAAGTTATTATTAAATAAAGGCAGAGAGAGACAATCCTGAAAGGCAAAGTAATTGGGACTCTGAAATATTTCAAAAGGTTTTTAGCAATAGCAGTTAGATTTATATAACACTCCTTAGTGCTTCATGGCACTCTCTAAGTGGTTTACAGAGTCAGCATGTTGCCCTCAACAATATGGGCCTTCATTTTACCAGCCTTGGAAGGCGTCAACCTTGAGTGCTGGCAGGATCAAACTCTAGACTGTAGGCAAAATTAGCTTGCAATACTGCACTTTTGCCACTGAGCCTTGCTACAGGGATCTTTTGAATAACCTTTAATGTTAAAAAAGAAAATAAGGGCAAATGAACCAGTGTGTATCCGAACAATTTCTGTATCGGATAAGCAGATACAGATTAGCAGAGTTGGAAGTGAACTTGTAGATCAGGCTTTATAGAGTGGTATCAAAGAGGATTAATGCACATTCTGAAATGCTGTGCTAGGGAATTATTGCTCTATAGGCCCTGCATCTCTGGGTGAGGGACCGAGAAGGAGAACTTGCTTTACACAAATAGGCTCATTCCTACTGTTTAAAATCTTCATAGGCTTGCAGGAATAGAATCTGAGCATGGAAATTGGGTGCTTCACTTTCATTCTTCTGCCTGGGATGGAATAAAAGATTGTAGAGTACAATATCAGCAGAAGTAAATCTTGCAATACTGACTCAATGGAGCAGAATGTCCATATACGATTGCAGAAGGGGAGTAATAAACAAAACTGTGGCATTCACAATTATCTTAGATAGGTTGCAGACTGGGAATGAGATCAGTATCTGAAGATGCTTATAGACTCAAATCACTGAAAAAGTTCACTCTGAGCTCATTTTTCAATGCTTGTGTTACCATATCCTTAAATCTAAAGGAGCGCCAAAAGATTCTACCAATAAAAACAAAACTTTCTGGTTTTGAATGTTGCAAGCTTCCTGTGGAACAGGCAAGTATGTCTTGATAGTTAGAGAAAAACACAAAATTGGCAAATTCCTGATATCATTATTGAATTATGTATACATATTTATGTACAATGTTAACATGATTATTTATGTATATGCTCGGGCTTGCAGATATTCAAAGATAATGTGCTTGCATGCTTAGATTAAACCATGAAAATGATATTAAAGTTGTAGAGAAAATAGGCATCCATGTCCAAGCTCAAAGTAATTGAAGATACAGAGAATTATTTAAAAGATTTAAAGTACATGCTAAGCAGTGTGCTAGAAGGGGGAGAGAAAATTAATCAAGCAAGAGATATCCAAGCTGAATCAAAGAAAAAAAACAGAATGCAAACAAGAATAAAATACATATTCATAATGGACTATTAATTGGTAGGTTCATATATCTATAACATATAGTGCAGGAATTTATAGATGTAAATATCTGAAAATTAAATACTGAATAGTGAATTACAGAGTGGGAAGGGACCTCAGAGGTCTTCTAGTCCAAACCCCTGCTCAAGCAGAAGACCCTGTACCATTTTGGACCAATCTCTTCTTTAAAACCCCCAGTGATGGAGCACCCACAACAGCCACTCCATTGGTTAATTGTTCTGACTGTTGGGAAATTTCTCTTTAATTTTCTGTTAGATCTCCCCTTGATCATTTTCCATATGTTACATCTTGCCCTGCCCTCAGGTGTTTTGGAGGATAGGTTGTCTTCTTTATGACAGCCTCTCAAATACTGGAAGAGTCCTCTCAGGTCACCCCCTAGTACTCTCTTCACTACGTTAAACATACCCATTTCCTGCAACTGTTCATCATATATTTTATCCTCCAGCCCCCTAATCATCTCTGTTGCTCTTCTGTTCACTCTTTCTAGAGTCAACATCTTTTTTGTATATTATGTTATATCTCCCGGTCTAAATTTTCCTACAGAAAAAAATGTAACACTCAGCCTGCTTAATGGAAGAATGATGTTACACTGTAGACGTGGGGAGAATCAGTATTTTGCTATCCTTAATGTCTTGTTTAAGGGTGTTACTTTAGTGACATTTCTTGGCTTAAAAAATGTACCAGTGAAACAGTGTAGAATCATGTTCATCTGACGAAGGAAGGATGTTTGTTGCTGTCAAAAAAGAAAGGGCTAATAGGCTTTCCTTGACTGATTGCAAAATGTGAAGTTATGTTACGCTTGTTGCACATAAAGGTTATGTTCTCTTTGGCAAACAAACTAAGGAAAGAGCCAAGCAGAAATAATAATTGCAAGCTTTATTCTGCACATTCATTTCTTGCATACCCTAGGGCCCATAGGGTTAGATGCACACAAATATATAGATGGACAATTCTGCACAACTAAGGTACTGCTAGTGAAATTAATGGTATTTTAAAAAGAAGGGTTAAACCACATTTCCAAATAAATACATGTTTTGAACACATAGAGTTGCTGTTCTTTTTTCATTCCACATTATTTTTGTTCTTCCCTAACAGAACCAAAATAAAATAAATATATCCCATTTAATCTGGCAGAATTTCAGATTGAATTAAACAAGAGAGCATTTTATATTCATGCAGTCCTAAAACTGTACATAAATCTGATACTAAAGCAATGTTGAAAGTCTTTTGATCCAGGAAGGAATTAGAGAGTAGAGGGAAAGGAAGACACTGAAAGAAAAGGGAAGCACACCTGCCAGTCATGCAAATAGAGCGTGCATGAGCTCACTGACTGCTTGCACAAGTGAGGATGAGTGTCCATGTGCTCGCTGGCCTGTTTCATGGCCCAGTTGTAATCCTCTCACAGCTCCCAAGGGTCCATGGACCACAGGTTGCAGACCTCTGCTATAAAGAAGTATGAAGCCATATATCCTATTGCTATTGAAACTGTTTACTAAAGAGGAGTTGAGATGGTGAGCATTTATCTGAGAATTAGTATTTGATTAGATTCATCTAACTAAATGTGCAGGGATAAGATGCTATTGTTTTATTTTTCTTATCTGCTCAGAAGGATATGCCTGTTGTGTGAGAGGAAAGCCTATCTATAACTTTGTTCAGATCAAGACACTTTGACATTTTCTCCCCAGTCTCCATAAAAACCAAATCCCATAACCAGTTATTTGTCACAAAAAGTTTAAAATTGTCTTGCAGGGATTTTTGCACTTCTGTCAAATACTGAATTATTGTATACCTTTCCCTTTGAAGCATTCCTAGATTATATGAGCTCTATAATAATAATTGTTGGCAATTTCAACTTATTCTAACTTTTCCACTTTTTTGGTTAGTCAAAACCTGGCAGTTCAGGCTGATTTTCTATTCTTGTCCCAGGAATATAATAGGAGAATTTGGGGTAAAAATTGCATTTCATTTCTACAGCAACTGAGATGGGCATGGGGCAAGAACTCAATCCAGCCCAGTTACTGACAAGGAAGAAAATTAAGGAGTTGACCTTGCTTCTTGAAGAACAAAGAAGTCTCAATATCTGGCTACCATTTACTCTTGGGTTTAAAAAAAAAAAGTGAATGGGTGTTTTTTTTTAAAGCAGGGGAATTTGTTTAAAGATTAAATTGTGAATTAAATAAATTAAATTAAAGGAATTAAAATTTGCCTTGTCTGTTACATTGTTGTACAGGTCCCTCCAGATGGATGAGGCAACATAAGGAAAAATACCTACTACTACTTACCAATACTGAAATCTCCAGATTTATAGTCAAAATTTTATTTTCGTTGCTCCCAAGACACAACAGAAAACTGAAGAAAAGCAGGCTTGAAAAGGAGGCTTGAAGAATGGAAGGCAAATGCATAAAAAATGTCCATGCTTTATTTGCAAATTATATATCTTGCTCCACTGAATTCATTAAAGTTAAGTAGCTGTTATGAAAACAAATATTTACCTATGGTTTTATTTTATTTTAAGAAAAAATATCCAGAGAATGGCCTCCTTTCCAGATATAAATCACTTTTGAAAGCCATTTATAAATGAGTTATATACAGTAACATTAAAAAGAGAAGTATAGTAAGCAGCATTCATTAATGTAGGTTTACACAGTCACAGCTATGGCAGACCAGGGATGCCTTGATAGAAAAAGGCGTATTATAGATTGTGCCACAGTTCAAAGACCAATTGCTATCTCACTGGTAGAGTCTGCTTCTTCCTATTTGTCATTGTGGTTGCTTGGACATGGCAATATCAACTTTGTGATAAAAAGAAAAAAAATACATCCTATACTGTTGACAGACAGAGGAATGCAAGGCTGTTCCCATCTCCGTTCCTAGAACCCTTAAGGAAATAATGGTATGAATTTCAGCTCTAGGAAAAAAAGAAAGGCTTATGATAGTGAATTGGCTATAGAAAGGAAACACTGCACATAAGCAACTTTTATTTTCCAGCATTTTTCCTTCAAGAAGAGTCTCAATCACACTTTTGAAAGTAAGCTATGGTACTTCTTTTTTTTTGTGATTTACGCTCTTGAATATATGTTTTTTAGGTACTTCCTATGGGTGTTGGTGAAGCCTGGTAAAAGATAGGCTATGGGGACAGCCACTTTTCTATGGGCATGCTATTTCCCCTTCTCAAGGGAAAAGAAAAGCCCATTCAGGTTGATGAGTTCTAAATATCTATAATTGGTTGAAGTAGCAGAAAATCATTGGCCTTTATAAACAGAATGCTATCGTAAGTCTTCTCTTTCTCTGTCATCTATCTATCTATCTATCTATCTATCTATCTATCTATCTATCTATCTCTATTTATTTATCATCTACTTACCTACCTTAGTTGAAATATGTTTATTCCACTCTTATGATTGAAAAGCACATATACATAGAGCACATAAACTAATTCAGCTATTTTAATTCTTTGATGTTTTGTGTGCTCCATATTGGCTATTAAAATCTCTAGGAAACACATGAACTTGCTTGTTTTCAAAGAACCATGATGTGCAGAGGGAGGGCTAACTAAAGAAAACTCTTCTGCAGTTTCTGTTTTCCCATATTATTATCAGTACAAATTATGAAGGATAAAAAATGAATTTGTGTCAATGTAAGAGAATTCTGCAAAGGTAAAAATGATGGAAATGTTTCATTAGCAAAAAGTCAACAAAGAATTTGGTTTACGGGATTATTTAGAAATATTAAACTGAGGGTAGAGAGAGTGACAAAGTCACAGAATACAAATTAAGGTAATGTGCTACATGTTTCAAAGCATAGTTCACTCCTTGGAGAACTTCAAGACCTCCTCTTTCTTCTCTCAAGCAATGTCACTAAATTATCCACATTACTGCTGCTTGGCTCAGGGACATGTTTTCATGCTGTCATATCCAATGGATAGATAGCGGAGTGAGAACACCAGCAATTCTCATGGTGTTTCCATGCTGATTGCAAAATAAATAAATAAATGAATGAATGAATGAATGAATGGGATTCTCCATTCATTTACACTGTAACAAAATAAAGCATTTTCAATTAAAAATAAATTAACATTATAAATGGAGTGCAGAGAGGGGGGAAATTGCAGTTTGTATCGAAATATAGGTGCATATGAAATTTGGATCTGAGAGATTGCATGGGAGAATTTAAGAGAAAGATATTCTTAGTGAAGAACGTGCATTACTTTTCAGTACCTCTTATTATTAAGGGCTATATCATCAAAACTTATTTGCTTCAGAAGAGCAGAAAAAAGACAAACATAATTAAGGTCAGTACTATGATTTAAAAAAGCAAAGCAAGGCTTGGATTTGAGGGAATGGATTTACAGAGATAACTTTGTCCTGGTACAATAGGCCACTCCTATTCACATAAGTTCAGATTTGAATTCTCAACACAGAGTCATGCTGAAGCAATTCCTGTAGAATCAGAATTGCTATTTGAAAAGCAGCAAAGATAGGATTTCTGATATTTATTTAGATTCAGAATCACATATTCATTATTTGTTTGAAATAGCCTTTACTGAAAAGAAAAATTGTCTTTGCATTGCTACCTATTTTGAGCAACCAATATTTGAGTGATTGTGTGTGTCTCTGTGTGTGTGTGTGTGTGTGTGTACATTCACATGCATCATAGAGTCTCTGTGTTTCTGAGCATTGGAAAAATGGGTGGAGAAACAAATTTAAATGTGAGTCCTTGTTTTAAGAAATTAATTCTTCTAACACAATATGCAAAGAATGACTCTTCAGCCATAAGGGTTTCCATATTCAACAGGGTTTTTTTACAGATAAAGTTATTGAAATCAGAGTTAACTCCCATAGTGAATGATGCCACCCAATTACTTGGAATTCAGTGCGAAGTAACATTATTATTTAATTTTGCTATCCATCTGAAGTTGGAACTAAGACTTTTTTCACTGACTACAATGCGTTCTGGAATCAGAATAATGACCAGCATCACTTTTGGGAAGGTTGTAGAATTTCATATAGACATTTTCCCAAGTTCACAGCCATGAACAATTCCTGAATTCATCATTGGGCCTGACTGTGAATCTTCTTCCCATGTTCATATTCAATTATATTGGTCTTCTGCAGGAAAAAAATTCCACTTCATTCCATTTATGCTGATATTTTAAAATCTTAACAAAACCAAAACCAACTCTTGACATTTTGAAAATGATTTTGAGTCAAAGGTCACCTTATACATTTCACTGTTCTTTGAATAAACATCTCAACCACTATAGAAAAAATGATCCAGCGTGTCATTATTTTCTGCTGGAATTATTCATCACGTTTTGTGCTGCAGGGGTGACCTTGCTCCAAACAACCCTTGTTTTCAAATAAATAACGTATAGTGATTTCTTTATTTCTTTAAAATCCAAACCTTCTCCTCTTCTCATCACCTTTACCCCCTTCTTTATAAAGTAAAGCTTGGTGGTTTCTCTCTCTCTTTTTTTTTTAACCAGAGCTGAGCATTGCCATGGCAACTACCATTGGGAATGGAGCTAACTCTTATTCCAGCGTCAGAGAAGTTGGAACCTGCTCAGAAAAAAAAATCAATCCATCTATCACTTGCCTACTAAGAATGCTCAGTTTTATTCACTAATATGGCATGGAATAAACTACTCTTATTACATATCAAAGATGCTTTGCACAATTCATTTATTGCTTTTCTTTTTCTATTGCTTGAAATGTTATTCTGCATATAGCTTTAGTGACATGTTGATATATTCTGTGAACAATTTTCTTGTAATATCCCTGTTAAGGTTAGCTATTGTATAATATAAAAACCAAAAATTGCAAAGCAGATCATGCTTGTGAATTAAATCCTTATGGCACAGAAAAAGATTTTGCATTCTATTATTTGGACCATAGTAATCTAATGCAAGCCAAAACAGAAATCCTGAAAGTTAGCTTATATTTTCAGCTATTGTTGTGGCCCCATCTCCTCCTGCTAACCTGCCAACTGACTCTGACTCAGATGAAGACCTGGAGTTGGAAGCTGGCAGTGTGGCAGAGGTGGCTTTCCCCCCATGGGCCAGCAGGAGCTGGCTGCTGACAGCATGCCAGCAGAGGACGGGCACCCTTCGAGTCAGCAGGAGATGGTGGGGCCTGAGAGCAATGGGCAGGAGACCTTGCTGGTTGCCAGAGAAAGTTGTAGGCTTAGAAGAGAGCAACCATGCCAAAAGGGGAGAGGCTGGGGTGCAGCTGACCACTAATTGGGCCACACACTAGAGGGATTATAAGGGTTGTGGCTGTAGGTGGTTCCCTGCAGGAAACAACATTTGCATCTCTGTGAATGTGTTTTGCTTTCAGCTTCTTGCTTCTGGGTCAGTTTTTGAATTTTTGTTTGGTATGCTGTTCTTTTACAAACAGTGGAGAAAAGAAGGGAAGCAAAAGGCAAGGGAGAAAGAGAAAAATACAGCCAATTGAATGCAAAATTCCAGAGAATAGCTAGAAGAGCTAAGAATGCCTTCTTAAATGAACAGTGCAAACCAATAGAAGAAAACAATAGAATAGGGAGGACCAGAAACTTCTTCAAGAAAAGTGGAGATATTGAGGGAACGTTTCATGTGAAATGGGCATGATAAAGGACCAAAATGGCAGGGACCTAACAGAGGCAGAAGACATTAAGAAGATGTGGCAAAACTATACAGAAGAACTATACAAGAATGAGCTTAATGTCCCTGATAACCTCAATGTGGAGCTCACTGACCTTGAGCCAGACATCCTGGAATGTGAAGTCAAATGGGCCTTAGGAAGTCTAAGCAACAACAAA
>JANHFR010003518.1:10307-21399 GCA_032468015.1 Mimophis mahfalensis
TCTTTGGACAGCGCTGGCTCTTCGGCTTGGAAACAGAGATGAGCACTGCCCCCTAGAGTCGAGAACAACTAGCACATTTGTGCGAGGGGGACCTTTACCTTTACCTTATTCCCTATAAGCATACTTATTAATATTATTTACTACATATCTTTAACTGAAGAGCTCCCAGAGGCTCCAACTGGTGCAAAATGCGGCCGTGAGTGTGGTTATGGGAGAATCTCGGTGCTCCCATGTTACCCCCCTCTTTCGCAGTCTATGGAATGAACTCCCCCCGGAATTCCGGATTATCCCAGACCTGAGATCCTTCCGCCGCGCCCTGAAAACTTGCCTCTTTGAACAATCTGGCCTTGCTTGAGGAATGTGGATTTTAGATCAGTTTTAAATTATCTATGTAATTGAATTTTGGGTTTTAACTTATTTTTAATATTTGTAATTTGTGTATTTTAATATCCTGTAAGCTGCCCCGAGTCCTACGGGAGAAGGGCGGCATATAAATTCAATTAATAAATCAATCAATCAATAATTACTATTACTCTGCACATTCCATTATCATCAGTCAACCTTGAGCCTGGTGAGATTTGAACTGCCTAATTGCATACTGCACTCTACTCACTGCACCACCATAGCTCTTCTTACTAAGAAAGTAAAATATTTAATGTTTAATGTTTATTGAACTTGTATACCGCCCTTCTCCCGAGGGACTTAGGGCGGTAAACAATAAAAAGCAAGTAATGCAAATATAAAATAATTAAATAAATGGGTTCAATAAAAATAGCAAGATAACCATAATAAAAACAAACCACTACCACTCCCTCATTCGAAATAGTAGGTGGACTTCAAGACAGCCTGTAAGGCTGTGTAAGATTTAACACGTTGGGGTCGTATACAAGTTCAGGTGTTGTGAAAAGTCATTGTGTCAGAAGGCTGGTTGGCATACAGCATTTTTGGTTAGTGTAGTACTTTCCAGTGTGGGGTGTACGGTTATTAAAGGTCAACTGTCTTCATTCATCACCATTTGGCTAGAGTTGTAAGTTGTGAGTCAACAAGGGCTTGGAGTGTACAAAGTTGGAGAAAGAAAAATGAATGAATTCAAACTAACTGGGCGATAGATGATGGAAGCCAACTGTTTTTTTGGCCTGCTTTAAAAAAAAAGGGGGGGGGGCAGGTAGATATTTCTTTTGGAAAAAATGGACAGCTGCCATGTAGACTGGAAGAAACTATGCAAGGAAAAAAACCTGATTTTTAAACTCTGTTTGTTTTTAAAGAAGAAATTGGACAGGCTTTTTTTCCAGGGTGGTTTAGGGCCTCCTGCTTGTGCATGGGGTTGGTCTATAAGACCTCTGAGGTCTCTCCTTCCAGCTCTGTGATTCTGTTGAATTGTAACAGCTGGGAAAGATTTGAGAAGAAGGAAGCCCTGCATATTTTTGGCAACCGACCTTCATTTATTCATATTGCAAGCTCTCTTGGCTTCCAAACTTGGATTGGCTCAAATATACTCACTCTATTTTCTAATGTCTTCTGCTTGAATGGCTCTTTGGCTTGTCAGTCAACCTACCCCTGAAGTTCTCATGCCATGTTGGTCGTGTTTTGTTTCTGGGACCAGCCAAGGTCAAAGTAGGTGTTGGCCTTGTCTAATGGTCCCTTCAATTAATAAAACCAGCAGTTCATAACTAGCAAATGATACAAACACATTGCTGTTCTTTCAAAACCAATAATACACAGAGTTCTCTCTTAGCCACTGTATATGTGTGAAGGTCATTCCATGAATCATATTCCTGTAAGATGGAGGGGTGAAGCTAGCAACATGGCCTCTCAAGGTAAAAGAGTTTCTATGGAAATATCTTCTGAACTTCAGGGATAGCAGCTCTGTAAGCCATGAAAAATATGCACCAGCTGTTCCCAGGTGTTCATGCAGTTGAAGCCGGTAACATCGTATTAAAAATCCTTTAGAAAGAGTGCAGAGAAGAGCAACAAAGAGGATTAGGGGCTTGCAGGAGACTAAAACATAAGAGGAACAGTTGCAGGAAATTAATTGAGTATGTCTAGTTTAATGAAAGGGATGCGGTGACTCAGTGGCTAAAATGCTGAGCTTGTTGATCACAAAGGTCGGTGGTTCGGCGGTTCGAATCCCAAGTGCTGCATAATGGAGTGAGCTCCCGTTACTTGTCCCAGCTTCTGCCAATCTAGCAGTTTGAAAGCATGTAAAAATGCAAGTAGAAAAATAGGGACCCCCTTTGGTGGGAAGGGAACAGCATTCCGTGCACCTTCGGCATTTAGTCATGCCGGCCACATGACTACAGAGACGTCCTCGGACAGCGCTGGCTCTTCAGCTTTGAAACAGAGATGAGTACCACCCCCTAGAGTCGGGAATGACTAGCACGGATGTGTGAGGGGAACCTTTACCTTTAGTTGAATGAAAAGAAGGCCTAGGGGCAAACATGATAGCAATCTTCCAATACTTGAGGGGCTACCACAAAGAATTTGGGGTCAATCTATTCTCCAAAGGCTGAAGAAGCAATGGGTGGAAGTTAATCAAAGAAGGAACCAATCTAGAACAAAGGATGATTTTCTGACAGAACGATTAACCAGTGGAATGTCTTGCCTTCAGAAGTTATGAAGCCTTCAGAAGTTATGGGAGCTCCATCACTGGAGGTCCACAAGAAGAGACGGGAAAACTTTTTAAAAAACTTTATTGCTTTTGAAGTGGGTTGGACTAGTGGGTTGGACTCTGTTAGGAATCAGGCTTCAGTCCATCTAAAAAGATTGTCTTCTCCTGAATCAAACTACCCCAGAGTCATCACACACTAATGATGATCAACTGTGGGAGCCATTTTTGGTGCTGACCTTCCAGACCCTCCAAAAAACCAAAGTTGGTTGAGCTGATTGGGCAATGAGAGACAAAGGATCTTGGTAGCCTAATTGGTGAGTGGAGAAAGAGAAAATTGAGATGTATCTAGATCAAGGGTCTTCAAACCTGCCAGCTTTAAGACCTTTGGGAGTTGGGTGGCATAGAAATACGAAAAATAAATAAATCAATCCTCTCTTTTTCTCCATCCTCTTCTCATTCATTCTCCCCATCCCCTTTTAAATAACCTTCTTCTTGCATAGTTTCCCCTGGCCTACTTTTGAAGCTGTCATTCAGCTGGTTTGTCTTGGTGTGTTATTATCTTTCGATTTTCAGCCTGGACATGTAGAGTTTTGCAAATGCATTATGCTGATTGGGTAGAAACTTCGAGTTAAGTTAGGAAGGTTGAAAGGACAGAGCTACCTTCCTTGGAATAAGCGTATTTAATATTAAATGTTTTGTAGCTGCTGTTTTTCGGTGTCATGTCTAGACAACGTAGATGCAATGCTAAGTATTAAAACGTATAATTATTATTTTTTTTGCAATAAGGTTGATGGACTGCATTATACAATAAAAGCTTCCTTAATGAAATTCCATTGCAGATATCAATACGTTGAGCAAGAATAAACCTACAAAGTTGCACACGTGCATAAATATGAATATTGTATCCTCTGTTTCTGCATCTCCGTTTATCTTCCCGTTGCATCCAACGGTCTTTGTTGACTCGTAAACTTGGGACAACCAGACACACTTGTGTAATCTCTGCCTGGTTTGTCATCTTGATCAAGTATGATCAAGATTGGAGTGTGGCCCCTCATGGCAGAAAGCAGGAGGTGGTTCCAGCAACACAGGTTAATTAAGCGTCTTCCAACTTCGGGTACCCGTATGCCTTCTCCGAGTAAAGATATTTGCAAGGTGCCTCTTACCTTACAACGGATGTTGCTTTCTGTGTTAAACATGTATAAGAATATATGTGTGCACACACTCAAATACCACATAGAAGTGCTTTGCACGGTCCTAACAGAATAACAGGTTTGGAAGGGACCTTGGAGGTCTTCTAGTCCGACCCCCTGCTCAAGCAGGAGACCCTAATAGCATTCCAGACAAATGGCCATCCAGTTTTCTTTTTGAAAGCCTGCAGTGATGGAGCACCCACAACTTCTGGTGGCAAGTTGTTCCACTGGTTAATTGTTCTTAGGAAGTTTCTCCTTAGTTCTAGATTGTTTTTCTCCTAGTTTAGTTTCCACCTATTGCTTCTTCTCCTGCCTTCTGGTGCTTTGGCAAATAGGTTGACCCTCTCTTCTTTGTGTTAGACCCTCAAATATTGGAAGACCGCTGTCATGTCCCCCCTGGTCCTTCTTTTCATTAAATGAGACTTACCCAATTCCTTCAACCGTTCATTGTATGTTTGAGCCTCACAATTTAGTCTTTTTCCAAATACAAACCAGCTCTGACCCTGCTTAGCTTCTGAAATGACCCAGGGAAACAGACCCTTGCAGATAGACAATCTAAGCTTCATTGCGAGGTTTTCACATGATGGACATCCTTCATGGAGCACCCTAGCAATGTTAACGTTCTGGGTTCACCAGGCAGTAATGGAAATGAGTTTGTCCATCTCTTGCGTGTTATGGATATTTCCTTGAATGATGTCCCTTCTTGAACACTCCCAATCTTTTCCCTGTTGGAAGGTGTCTTCTAAACCTGAGTTGAGTTGTCCACAGTGGTGGTATTCTACTGGTTCGTCCTGGTTGGGGCGAACCGGTAACAAAAATTTGGGGTGGTTCACTGAACCGGCAAAAACCACCCCTGGCTGGCCCCGCCCACCTGCCCTTGCCCCCGCCCTTCCCTTTTGTTAAGCTCAGCTGATTCGTGTGGCAGAACTAGTAGCCGCATGAATCAGCTCTCTGGAGCAGTGGAGGGTGTTTCTCTGGGCTCCATGGAGGCTGCGGAGTCCACAGAAACAGCTTCTGTGCTGCTCTGGAGAGCAGAAATGGATGGGAACAGCGTGTTCCCTACGCTGCAAAAGCTGCAAGTGTGCATGTGCAGAAGCCATGCGGGCTCTTATTTTCAGCAAACTGGTGGTGGGATTGTTTGAACCCCACCCCTGGTTGTCCAGATGAGAAACATTCATCAGATTGCCAACCTGTTGCTCCCTAATCTGCCCTTTGATCGGTTCTGGTGTCAGAGAGGTCCAGAGTTGGAGGAACCTTCCCAGTGGCTGGGCAAGAAGGATTGGAATCTAATTTATTTTTCTAAATCAGAACTCAGAGGGAGATTTCCATTTTCCCTGGTCTGAAGGGATGGAAGGATTGTCCTTTGAACCGATTGAAATCAAGGTTCTGAAATGATTTTGAAGGAAACCCACGGGACTTGCGAGCATCTTTTAATTAAGATCTGGTTTGTTGCTGGCCAAACCAATTTCCTGGGCTGTAACACCCCCCGCCCACTTCCGAGATTTGTAACTGAAATTACTAAGATAAGCAGAAGGGAAAGGTAGTAGCTATGACCTCCCTTCCTTGCGTGCTTTTGTTACTTTACGCGGGAGTAACCATTTGGGAAGGCTTCTGCTCATGAGCCCAAACAAGACCTGAAATATCTCCCTGGAAGAATTGTAACTATACCCTTAAGTGCTTTTTCAGGAGGCAACTGGACTTTTTTAAAAATTGGAATTCTTTTGGCCATCCAACTTGGGATGAACACCCTTTGAAAGGTGTGGATATGAAAGGATTCCCAAACAAACAAACAAACAAACAAACAAACAAACATACATACATACATATGTATATTGCAGACTACAGGAACCATTAGCACCACACAGGCGACGCTGAGGACACAGATAAACCTCCGAGTGGCCTCAACAGCTGTATAAAAAGGATGCAAATGACCAGCTGTCTGCAAGGAGTATCAATCCTTCCATTCCCCACCATCCAGTCAGAGCTGATGAAGCTCCTTGGGTGAGAAGCGAAATGTCTTCAAAGAGAAACCAGAAGGTCCAGTTGTCTGTTGAAAAAAAAGCACCTTTGGGACAACCATGACCTGGATGGCTGAGAATCTCTACAGACTTTTAGCTCTACAATTTGAGATGGGATGGGGTGGGAGTAGGAATGGATTTCCAGAGGGGAAAAAAAAATGCAGATTACAGGAACCATTTGCACCACTGAGGTGACCCTGAGGACACAGATAAACCCCAAGTGGCCTCAACGACTCTCTAAAAGAATGCAAAGACCAGCTGTCTGCAAGGAATATAAATCCTTCCATTCCCCACCATCCAGTTAGAGCTGAAGAAGCTCCTTGGGTGAGAAGTGAAACATCTTCAAAGAAAAAAGCAAAGTCCAGTTGCCTCCTGGAAAAAGGACCTTTGGGCTGTGTGCTTCATATACTGTAGGAGAAAGACAGGCAGAGGGTGGAGGTGGAGTCAAGAGAGCAATCAGCCTAAAGTCCTTATGTTCCCACAAACCAACCCCTCTTGAATTCCATTGACTCTTATCTAGCAGCCATTCAGCGCAGACCATTAGCTGACTAGATTCTTGTGTACAACCTGAGCAATAAATCATCTTAACTGCAACTTAAACTGGAACATAAACCCTTCCATTCCCCACCATCCAGTCGGAGCCGAAGAAGCTCCTTGGGTGAGAAGCGAAATGTCTTCAAAGAAAAAAGCAAAGTCCAGTTGCCTCCTGGGAAAAAAGCACCTTTGGGACAACCAGGACCTGGATGAACTGAGAATCTCCATAAACTGTAGCTCTATTTTGATCGGTTAAGGGTCAAGAAAGCTCACAGAGATATATCTTTGTGTCCCAGTTCTATTATTATTTTATTCATTTACTAGCTTCGCCTGGGTATTTATGGCAATGCTTCAGCCTACAATTCCCAGCATTCTTTGCTCGATTTGCATGCCTTGCCTCTATTGGCTGGAGAGCCTCCAATTTGCATGCCTTGCCTGGTAACCCTCTGCACATGTGCAGTAGAGCTTGGGAGTGAAATGTCTGTGGGGCAGTGAAATGGCCACTTTGTCCCCCTTTTTTGGGGGAAAGACTCCTCAAAGGCTTTTGTGACCCCTTCCCCATTGCTGATCTCCCAACGCCAAAGTATGTATGTGCCAAGTTTGGGCGAGACTAGTTGCTCCATGTAGGAGTACATAGAGCACATACACACACACTTGCCCCACCACACTTCTGTTTTACATATATAGATTGTGCAAAATCCTGAGGCTTAAGATTTGGCCATTTTAATGAATTTCTGTTTTGGTGTTTTGAACTTTACAAAGATGGCGCTAAGCACCCAACAGCCCATGAACTACCCCATTGCAAGAAATGAGAGCTTTGTCCAAGTGCTGAAATGCAAGTCAATTTTTTCTGGTTGCCTGTGATGAGAGATCTGTACCTTAAAGGAGGTGAAAATTTGAAGTAGGCTTGCTACGTGAAAAACACTCAAACTTGGACAGGTAAAAATCTATCGGAATTCTGTTGCATCTCAACAATTTTTTTTCCCTTAGCGCAATCTGCCATCTCAAACTGTCGAGTTTTGGCAGGAATGAGCAGTGACCTACTCAACTTTCATGCCGGCATAAAATATTTACTTCAGGAATATGTGGGAGAGCGAGGAGGAGTGGTTTTTTTTTTATTTTTAGTGCCCATACTATGAATATTTAATCGAGTAGAAATTTCATTCTTGGAGGTTTCCCTCTTTTAAAAACTCACCCCAGTTCTGCTTACGGAAAACAGATTAAGTTCCCTAAAGCAACTTAATTTCAGTGCAAACCACCTCTGCAATTAATTATTTGGGATTATGAAATGAGGTTAAGGGGGAAAAAGCCTTGGTTGTTTTGAGAACAGTGTTTTAAGA
Organism: Mimophis mahfalensis; assembly: GCA_032468015.1. Lineage (NCBI taxonomy): Eukaryota > Metazoa > Chordata > Lepidosauria > Squamata > Mimophis > Mimophis mahfalensis. Next base: position 17,998 of record JANHFR010003518.1, read on the forward strand.
AAATCAATATTTCCTACCCTGCGTTTAGTTTTATTCTGCATAGGGAGATTGTTCGCTTCACTTTCACGCAGAAAATGGCTCAGATCTAACCTCTCCAAGAACTCCTGAGCCTTAACTGGCCATTTCCAAGAATCAGCCTGACAAGATTCTTGTAAATTAGGCACCCAGCAATAATAAAGTAGAACAGCTCATGGTGTCATGCCTGACCTTCCCTTCCCTCAAAAGTGAGCAAGGAGCAATTTTGTTGCGTAATTCCACAACGCCTGTGTGCCCCTGATGAAAGAGGCAGCTGCTTTAACAAGCTGCGGGCCGCTAAGGCAAATGCGCTCCCATGTTTTATGAAGCCTCTGCTCCACCTCCAATCCAATGCACTGTGGTGGAACATGTCCTGGATTCCCAGGAGGGAAGGCCAAGAGACCAGGAAGTTTAGATAGATGGGTTGGGAGGAAGAGAGTGAAGACAGGCCCTCCCTACAGTAGATGTTCTCAGTGACAAGCATTCTCACATGTTTTAGGAAGCCTCTGTTCCACCTCCAATCCAGTGCAGTAAGTAGTGTGGTGGAATGTGGCCTGGATTACCAGGAGGGAAGGCCAAGAGACTGGGAAGATAGATAGATGGGTTGGGAGGAAGAGAGTGAAGATGGGCTCTCCCAAGAAGTTCTCAGTGACAAGCTTTCTCATATGTTTTATGAACCCTCTGCTACATAAAACATATGAAGACCTGGCTCTTTACGCTAGCCGGCCTAGACTGAGGGGGTTTTAAAACTTACATTGGGCAATGTTTGATTTAATCTGTTTTTAATTTTTATATTCCATGTTTTTTAAAGCCCTGTACACCGCCCTGAGTCCTTTTTGGAAAAGGGCGGTATATAAATATAATTATAAATAAATAAATAAAATAAATAAATCTCCAATCCCATGCACTGTGGTGGAATGTGGCCTGGATTCCAAGGAAGGAAGACCAAACACCAGGAAGTTTAGATAGAAGGGTTGAGAGGAAGAGAGTGAAGATGGGCCCTCCCTGGACCTTCTCAGAGTATATCTCTTTAATGATGCAAGTATCGTGATACCTTGGTACTACTCCTAAATTGGCTCTGGGAGGCATGATGAGTAGCAAAATCAATGAGTACCAAGCACAATTTTCCCATAAGGAATAATGTAGAGTCACAAGGCAGCTGACAACGACAACTTCTAGCTTTTGTATGTTGAGTACCAAACAAACAATGAGTAGTGGGACAAAAAATTCTGCATCAAAATGTATCGAGTACCAAATTTGATGAGTTTCAAAGCAGTTGGGTACCAATAGGTACCACCATAATTCCTTTAGCTTGACAAGATTTCTGTCTGTAGGCGAGGAACAGGCTTTTGTGGTTTGGGGGCCTGTCATTATGTCAGAGATACCGTAATCCCGCATGGCCTACACGTATGACGGTTGCAGCATCCCCATGGCCACATGGTTTACATTCAGATGCTTGACCACTGATTCACATTTACGATGATGGCAGTGTCCTGGGGTCATGTGCCCTTCTGAGAGGCTAAGTCAATGGGGAAGCCAGATTTACTTCACAACTGAGTTACTAACTTCACACCTTCCCTGATTTACTTAACAGCAGCGGCAAGAAAGGTCAGAAAACGGAGCAAAACTCGCTTAACAACTGTCTCATTTAGTGATTGTCAGACTTTGAGGACTACCTAGGAGTGGTGCAGTGGCCTAGAGGTGGAGCTCTCACCACACAATCAGGAAGCTGTAGTTCGATCCTAGGTAGAGGCAGATATTTCTCTCTCCGGGCTCAATGAGAATATATCTGCTGAATAAAACTCCGCAATGGAAACAGGAAGGGCATCCGGCCAGTAAACACTCTACTAGCCCATTCAGTTGCCCCGACTCCACCCCTCAAGGGATTATGGGGTTGTTAAATGATGAAGATGATACATTGAGGACTACCTACGTTTGACATTGACCATTGTAATTAGTTACAAGTGGCCATGCTGCTATCTTTCAAAAATCCATAATTTTTTTTGACAGTGTTTAGTGGCTTTGAATGGGGCCAAGGTCTACGGATGCAGGGGATGGCTTTGTTTATTTTCTTGCTGACCCAACCCTCTTGAATGTCATCCAGTGCAAAACTTGGCCCACAATACTACAGCCAACAACACAGCTATGGAAAGGTTGCTCACCTCCTGATAGAGAGGATTATAGTATTAGCCATTGTTCGGCAGTATTTGCAGAGATTATGCATGCAAAAAAAATAGTGTATTTTGTTCAGATGCAGCCGCTTGATAAAACCTGATGCTTTCTTGGCGCATGTTTTCACCAGGTTAAGAACATTTTGGCTTCCGTTAATGAATTTCAGATATTAATTTACCAGGAAATGTTGGTGGGGGTGAGGAAGAAAGAGGAATTTACGATTATGAAAGCTCGGTTGCTGAAAAAATGTCAGGCCCAGTTGGAAGGAATTTAGAGGCGGGGAGGTAGAAAAGCTATGAAACTATGCGTTGCTCTTTATACTTCAAATTGTACCCGTCGAAAATTGAGTTTACTTTTACCTACTTAGCATTTCAGTGCTCGAGATTATAGAGTATTTTTTTCTAAAGCGGATCAGAAGAATTTACTTTCTCATTGGTTGAATTGCTTAAGTCCAACTGGAAATATTTACCGGGCATTAATTCTCAAAAGAGTTCAGAAGGTCTTCTCTCTGAGTAGATAATGTAAAAGGTTGTGTTGCACAGTCCTTATGGTAGGGATTGAGGGGCAGCTGACTTACAAGCATTTGTAGGTTCAGTAGAGATGTGTCTGCCAGGATTCCTTTGAGGAGGAAACTCAGATAATCAGAGGTCCTGAAGTTTTAGGTCAGGTGTTTGATTCTGTGGTCCATAGGAAATGGTCTTGTCTTCTGCTTGGAGGCTTCCAGGCAGTGGAACATGTACATCCTAAAGAAGGCATCCTAAAAAGCAGAGACATCACCCTGCCAACAAAAGTGCATACAAGGTGCGTAAATTAATGAGACTGGCAACGTAGTGTTTGACCCAGCAACACTTGGGAGGCGGGACTTGGAGGGGCGGCAGGTGAACATGTGACGCGCCTTCAGGACGAGTTTGAACTCTCTAGAGTCATTTGGTTGTCTGTAGCGATTTTTTTCGTGAAACAGTTTTTTCCAGGATGCTCTAAAATTCACCTCTTCCCCCATCATTCTGTCAACCGACGATCTGAACCCACAAGACCCCGGATTCTGTTGACATTTTCATTGGTTCTTGAAGGTGAAGGCCTTCCGCTGCGTGGTTCATCTTCAATCGACTCCCTTCCTTCCGAAAATGCTTTGGGCCCTTGACAAAACACTGTCTCCGTGGGCCTGCTGAAGTTTTGCAAAACTTTCCGTTGCACTGTGCCCAAGTCTGAAGCAAA
>JANHFR010003519.1:95570-109705 GCA_032468015.1 Mimophis mahfalensis
TGCCCCCAGCAATCTGGGTCCTCATTTTACCTACCTTGGAAGGATGGAAGGCTGAGTCAACCTTGAGCCTGGTGGGACTCGAGCCTGCACTAATTGCAGGCAGCTGGTGGTACTTAAGGAGGCATTAGCCCAATGCTCCACCTAGGTTCTACATTCATGTCCCATGAAGAATGACCACATCCCTTACTGTGCCAGTAACTCAATATAGGGTTGAGGTTTGGTGGCCTTCTGTTGCTGAATAGTCTTTTTGTGTGTTTCCAAAGAGAAGGAAAGCAAGACATAGTTCAACTGATTCAAGCTGGTCACCAGCGATGGTTCATATCACTAGTGATACCTATTAACATGAGGAAGACATGTGGAAGACATATCTGATTATCACAACCTAAGTGTCTGATGGTGACACTTCTGATGTCTTTTCTCTGGTGGTATCTTTTGGGGGGATTTTAGTCTGCAGCTGCAGGAACATTGCCTGGGAAAAATAAAGATGGCAGCTTTGAACTCCACAAAGTCTGCAACTAACCAAATGTTCAGGGAAGATGGAACGAAGGATAGCTTTCTACTGGGGTCCTCCAAACACTGGGATGTTTCTTGGGCATCTACTGTGTTTGTGGCACTTTCCCCTTTTGTGTTCAACAAGTCCGTCTTAAGCAAGAAGGCATAGACATTGTGGAAAATCAATTGGCCATTATCTGCAACTACAAATTTGGTTCTCAAGCTCCATTAAATACATTAAAAAGTTGCATATAAAAATTGCTTTCTCAAAGTAGCAGCCTTGCTTTCCACATACCACATACTGGGTAATGGGGAAAATATGCTAAATACACACATGTCCTGAAGCATATTTCTTTTCTGGAATATGAAAGGGATTCATAAAAGTGATATGGTTTGCAAAGACAGTCTTTTGTTTCAGCGCCAGATATTTTAAGGCTTCTTGCTTTCAGAAACTCAGGCATAATTTGATCCAGGTAATTTGCTATAAAAGAGGAACAACTACTAGATTGTAAAAGATAAAGTAGATTCTTATCTGGAAATAAACCCAACTAAATAAGGAGCAAATTAATTTAGAATCTGGTTGCAAATTGATTTTCTTTCTTTTTTTGTTGGTGCTGCAAAGATCCTATAAAAGAAGGTGGTTGGGTTTGTTTATTTGTCTCTCTGTCTGTCTGGCCATCTCAGATCAGCTCATGTCAATAATCTATCGCCCATCTGTCTTTAAAATTCCCTCAGTAAATGTTGGATGAAATGAAATTTCATCTCATTCTTGAAATATGTTTCAAATAAAAAGTGGGCAGCATCTTCACCAGTTTATTTTTCTATTGGACTTTTCTTTTTAGGTCTTACAGCTTCTATTCATTGTTTTATCATGTCCATTAATCATTATATTACAGTTCTCAAAGAAGCTTGGCAGGCAAGGTGGAAAGTTACTTCAGACTCAGTGAATCTCCAGAATTTGGATGCATTGTCCCATAAAATGTTAACATTATGTAGAAGATTTGTTGGTCCTGCTAAATCAACTACCATTCCATTACTGAGTTTGGAGGGGTAGTGTTTTGTTTGACAAATCTTCACTTTAAGAATTCAAAAGATTTGAGTTGGCCTGTTCTTCACTAGTGGTTCCCTCTCCCTTACTCAGTCTTTGTGCCACTATTTTGATTGTTTACAAACTATAGTGGTGGTTAAATCAGTGTCACATTGGAACATTTAAAATGCTGTCTTGAAAATTTCAACCTGAGCATACCAAGCACCAGAAAAGTGGGTTTTCTCTAGCCAGTTTCTAAGGGCTTCAGATGGGGCCTGTCATCTCCCTAGGTTACAGTCAATGGTGGGATTCAAATTTTTTTACTACCAGTTCTGTGGGCATGGCTATGCTGTCAGCCAATCAGAGGTGGTATTTGCCAGTTCTCAAAATTACAGCTACCAGTTCTCCGGAACCTGTCGGAACTGTCTGAATACCACCTCTGGTTACAGTACTTTTAGGTTTTTAATGCAAGTTAATACTATTTGAAATTTCTTTTGCAGCTTTCTCTCGTAACAGCGACAAAGAACCCTTTTGGTGCCAGAGATAAATTTAGAATTTCAAGGTTATGTGTTTGGTTCACTCATAAAACAATTGCCACAGGAAGGAATTTTGCTACTTATTCACCAGAAGGCAAATTGAAGTTACTTCCCAACATAGCTTCTAATTCTTTATCAAGCCTGCTCACCTGAGTGCTTTTTTCCCGGGCAGGTAGATGTATTTCCAAACAAGGAACTGGGTTGAAGCCACCATCACTTTTAATCTGTAATGCAATATATAGGGCTTATGTGTGTCCCCAAGGCATTCTTCTAATGAAAGTTATGCTTGAGGCTGGTGTTTTTCAGCATGTTGGATCCTTATTTAATGAAACTTTGAAAAATAATTAAAAGATGGGAAACAGAGCTTTGCTGATGCCAAGGGAGATAATTATATCATCTGCTCCATCTGAGAGGAAGAAAATAGAGAACTGCACGTCCTCATTTTTAGAGAATTTCACTCTGAGATCAGTTTAGAAAGCAGCATAAAACATATTCCCACCAGTAAGGTTCCTAAGGATGGTCTCCATCATTTAATCCTAGTTTAATAGGTTAATTTGTTGGCCTCAGATGGCAGGGTTTTTTTGGCTAATGGTAGCATTGCAGAACTCACAATAATCCTGACAACTTTACTCCCATATACTTTCACAACTTGAGAAAACCTGCCTTGATCTATCTATAATGATCAGGCATGTAATTTTCTTAAATTGCTTAGTTATATTACCTTCTTTTGCATCCTGGCATTTCCTGCCCATCTTCTGATTCTCTGTGTCCTATTGCTTTTCAACTGATTCACAGGATATAACATTACCCATCTTTGGAAAGAATGGACAACTCTGTTCATTCCTTTAGCCCTAACTTGCATGTCCAATGACTAGGCTTCAAATGAGAAGTAATTTAAAATAACTGGTGGGGACCTAATTCCAGGTCCTAAGAAAAAAAAAATTAAAAACAATGTGGGGGCTCAGTGGCTAAGACGTTGAGCTTGTTGATCAGAAAGGTCAGCAGTTTGGCAGTTTGAATCCTGAATGCTGCATAACGGAGTGAGCTCCCATTACTTGTCCCAGGTTCTGCCAACCAAGCAGTTTGAAAGCATGTAAAAATGCAAGTAGAAACATAGGGATCACCTTTGGTGGGAAGGTAGCAGCGTTCCGTGCACCTTCAGCATTTAGTCATGCCAGCCACATGACCACGGAGATGTCTTCGGACAGTGCTGGCTCTTCAACTTTGAAACAGAGATGAGCACCGCCCCCTAGAGTCGGGAACGACTAGCACGTATGTACGAGAGGAACCTTTACCTGTACCTAAGAAAATTAAAACTGCCTATTTGCAGCACAGAGCATAATTCTAGACTTTCCTGCTTTGGCCAATTGAACAAAAGTAGAATGTAATAGAAGATTATCCAAGAAGATCTCAAAATCAAGATGAGAGAAGAGGGACAAAAATTACCTCAATATTAATGAAGGACTTTAAAAGATTCATTTCCAATTCATGGTCTGAACTGAACCAAGATTGTCAGGAGCTCTGCATTGCTACAGAGCGGGGAAACAATTTGATTCCTTAGGGTCACACACAGTTCTCCTTAACAACCACATGATGGTCTTAGAAGATGAAGCTTGATTAATCAAGAAGAACGTTTTCCACCCTTTAGTTGGGATTTAGAGGGTGAGGGATGTCTTCTTTCCCTCCAACTTGAAATGCAGTTCTAACAAATAACAGATATACAATAAGATTTACTCCAGCACATAAAAGCTTGGCTTCACAAAGAATGGAGGGCTGATAGAATATAATGAAGAAGATGGAATGGATGGAATTGCCCTAATAATAAAGACATTCCTCAGACCATTATCAACAGGAAAAGAAGTATATTAAGCCATTCCATACTATTGAGTTAAATATATATATATATATTTTAAAAAATATTTTTTTAAATCTCTATTTGTGCTGTCATTCCCGGTCTACCGAACAAATAATATACTTTTTAAGAAATCCCAAACTACATATTTGAAATAAATGAACAGTTATGGTCTATTGAATAAATCCTTTAGTGTTGAAAAATATTTTAATATACTTGAAATGGAGGTTTGGAATCTCTTGTCATTGAAGAAACAAAGGATTTGAAGCCTAAAATTCCTTGACAACCAAGACAGCTGTTTTAATAGCTGGGAGTAAATAAGATGAACACTAAATATCTGTGATTAACATTAAATGATGTATTATGGGCTGCATGATAGGAGGGAGTTCTGGCTGCAATGTCTGTTATCCAATTGATCACCAAATCAGCTGATTTAACAGAATAGCAGAGTTGGAAAGGACCTCAGAGATCATCAAGTCCAATCCTAGGCAGGAAACTCTATATCATTTCAGACAAATGGTTGTCCAATATCTTCTTAAAAACTTCCAGTGTTGGACCATTCACAACTTCTGGAGGCAAGTGGTTCCACTGGTGAATTTTTCTCACTGTCAGGAAATTCCTTCTTAGTTCTAGGTTGCTTCTCTCCTTGATTAGTTTCCACCCATTGCCTTCAGATGCCTTGGAAAATAGGTGGACCCTGTCTTTTTTTGTGCCAGTCCCTTAAATATTTTTCTGCTCTGTGAAAGTCATTTTTTATTTCAGACCACAACCTTTTTTTTAATGCAGTTCACTGAATTTTAAACACTGTGGCTCTCAGCCCCAAACAGTTGTCCTCAGTTAATTATATACCACTTGCTCATTTTAAAAGAGGAATAGATGATTTAGCCTCCCTGGATCAGAAATCCCTAAGTATCCAATCAGCAAAAGCTAGGGCTCACTTCTAAAATTGTTTTCATTATAAAACCCTTTGCCTAAATATGTAAGATTTAAAGCAAGGTATTTGGAGATGTACTTACTCCTGCATTAATTTCCTGATGATATTTTTAGTAAGAAAAAAAAAGACAGCCTGTTTATTCAATAAGTAGGTCATTTGAAAAGAAGACAAACATATAATTTTAAAATATAAATAGATTAATTCTGGCATTTCTAACTTTTAACTGCAAAATTAATTCACAAGACTTGTATTTATACAATTTTGTTTTTTACATTTTCATTCCCAATCCTAATCCTTTGAGATAACTAGACAACCTGTGTGCTGACCTGTCAAGTGTCCCATATTGCCCAGGAAATTCCCGTTTTTCCCCCTGCTGTCCCGCATTTTCTTAAAATTTCCCATAAAAAAATCCTTTGCAACTCTCTGCTGCTCTGCCACTTAAAGGCAGACAAGCGCGCACGCGCTGTCACACACACAAATACACACCTTCCTTTCCGGGCTTCCGAAGTTTCAAGCAGAAGCTTTGCTGCAGCAAAGAAAGCAATTCAAAGTTGGTCCTAACTCTCCCACGTTTCAGCTAATATGTGCTGCCAAGCGAGCACAAGCTTAATGTTCTCTTGCCTGCTATATAAGGCTCATATTGATAGAATATTTAAAGATATGGCGACCACATACGTAATTTTTCAATTTTTTTAAAGATCTAGTTTGTATTAACACAAAACAAGCTGGGTCTCTTTTATAGCTCAAAGTTTCGAATATGTACTTTAAAAATTCAGAACAAACTGAATTTTCAGCAGACGATCACCGGCAAGGTCAGGTTCTGCAAATTAAGGGGCATGGCTCTGGATTTTTTAAAATTCCTGTATTTTTAGAATTTAAACTTGACAGGTATGCCTGTGTAGATTAGCTGCAATGGGCTTTGATGCAGTGCTTCAGTCTGTGAAGGTGCTTTGTTCCATCTCTACAAAGGGTAGAAATGGAGTGGTTCATTCTCAGATTGTTGCCTCACTTTGTAAATAGGGACTTCAGCTAATAAACAGAATTCTTTGTTAGCAAGCAATATGAAATGTTGTAGCATCCTTAGTAATTTGATATTTGATGCTTCACTTTGTTGTGAGAAAAAAAAATCCAATCAAATACTGTGAGCAAACAAGAAGGAGCTCCTTAAGTCCTCAAGAACAGGGGTCCCCAATCCCTGGGCTGCAGCCTACTACTGGGCCATGGCCTATGTGGAATTGGGCCACACGAGTGGCTGGCTGGAGCACGTGCACACATGCAGTACAACTTGTGCAGGCGGTGGGATGATGGGCATTTGCTGGTCCCTGCTCGCTTGTGTGTGTCAAACTATGCACATCCATGCCAGCCCACCTCTTTTAGAAGTCAAGCTGCACACATGTGTGCCAGCCTGCCACTCATGTGGCCCACTTTCTCTCCCCCCCACCATGGACTGCCAAGCCAGAAAGATTGGAGGCTGCTGTTCTAGAAGTCACTAGTACAGTACATAATACCTTATTATTGGCAATGGTAAAAAGCCCACTGTCCAGTCATGTCCAACTGCAGAGCTAGTGCTCATCTTTCTTAGCTGAGAAAGCCAGCCTCATCTAAAGACCCTCTCTGTGGCCATATGACCAATATGACTATATGCTTTCCCTAAAGTGAGGTATATTTGCAGCAGTTTCTCTCTGCTAGATCTAACCGGATGAGCCAAAATCGCTGGAGAAATTTGATCTTAAAATTCTTAGCGGTCATTCCGTTGGCTCGTTCTGGGTCTTACAGTATATTATATCTCCCATCAGCAATTAAACAGTTAACACTGCGGTGGAAGAGGCCTATGAGTTAGTAACAATTATATCAAGTTGAAGTACACAGAAGTAAATAAAATATCCTCAGGGCATTTTACTTTTAATTAATTTTTAGCAGATAATCTATATATATATAATGGAATGTGTGTGTGTGTGTGTGTGTGTGTGTGTGTGTGTGTGTGTGTGTATGTGTGTGTGTGTGTTTATTACACGTATACTCTGAAACGGCTCAACCAATTTCAATCAAACTTGGTACACAGGTGACTTATCATCCAGAAACAAACATTGTGGGGGGTCAGACATGCAAAGCACCCCTGGGGCAGTCTCTGTACCCTAAAAATAGTGCCGACAGCTTTGCCATCACAGTAATCCACAAGAGGGGTCCTCTGACTTGCAATGCTGTGCAAGATAGCAGTGTCCGGCCCCACTAAACACATAGAGCTACTAACACCATGAGACATAGAGCTACTAACAATGTCAGTCCTGACTAAAGGATTTTCCTGTGTGAGAGACCAGCATCAGGGGTTATCAGCTAGTCTAGATATATTTGTGTTGAAGATCAAGTACATTCTATTTTGAGGGTATATAGTTTGACTTCAAAACTAGAGATGTAAATAAGAAATTATATTAGTATAATATATGTTGTTAAAGGAAGGAGAAAGGGATCGGTAAGTGAGAATTACTAAATAAAATGGTTTCTTCATAATTTAACACTTGTCATTTTAAAGATAAGCAGCGCTGAAGATGGCATTATTCATATATTAACCAATCCCATCTTTCTATTTTGGCAATCAGCATTAAACCAAACAAAGTTGATATGGTATTACCATCTTTCTTTTTACAAGGTTTGTAAAAGTTACCAAAGGGAGAAAATGCAGTTGTGAGCTGCTTTAAACAAACTGCATATTTAGATATGACATGTATTTCAAGTATGATATCTTGCATGTTAAGCATGCTGGATTCTACAACTCACAGTGTGCTCAGATAATTAATTAAAGGAAAAGAAACTTGACTGTACAATGGATACACCTGAATTTCAAAGGGTCAGGTTGATTCAAGACAGTTGTAAACAACACAGTTTTCAAGCAATGTTCTTGTTAATTTTTGGCACAACTCTAGTTTCTCTGAGTTGTTTTTATTGTAATAATTTGTATAACTATTAAGAACAGAGATGTGCTTTACTAACAGACTTTAATTAAAAAAATTAAACAGGTAATGAGAATGCAAATTCTGAGGATTTCAAAATACAGATAATCATCAAGTTACAACCAGTTGCTTAGCAATCCTTTGAAGTTACAGCAGATCCTAAAAAGCTTATGACTTGGATTCAATGTTCTGATGTCCACCCCATCCACCCCCAGTGATAGGTATCTAGGATTGTTCCTTTGCAATTTTAAGAAATTAAGGAAGAAGACGCAAGAAAAGTTAGTGTCTGTATTCCGTTTTTACCCGTATTTGAGCGGATCATCCAACAATTAAATTGCAATGCCCATTTTTTCTTCAGCCTATGCTGAAGTAATAAAAAAAAACTTTGGATATAGCTCCCAAAGGTGTTCAAGATGATGTGATGCTTAAAATATTGTGCCTGGTTAGAAAAGGGAAAATAATGCCATAACTGCTTGGAGGTTAAAAGTTCAACTGTAGTGCATTTTACCTTTAAATCCTGTGTAAACAATATTTAACTAGCTGTGAAATTGCTAGAAAGGAGATTGCAGCCTGGACTTGAAGTGCACAGAAAATATAACGTCAGGTAATCATTGTATCTGAAAGAGCACCAAATAGTAGAAATCATAAAGAGTAATTGCTGTTTATTGATTGAAGTGCTAGAAATGGCTGACTTAGAACTAATTCCACATTTGAAAGAAAAGAACATCTTAGGTAGCCATGTATGCTACACTTACATTTTGGAAGAGCTTTTGAAAGATGTATTTGAATTGGGGAATTATGGATTCAAGCATGGATCACGTAACATGCCTGGTTATATGTATCAAGTGGTCAGGATTTCTCAATGTGTTTATGGAGCTGCGCTTGAGTTTCCCCTGTATTCTCTTACTTTAGTTCTTCATTAATCAAATTAAACAAATAATATTGCCGCCAACTCACATACAGTTTGAAGGGCTGATAACTTGGAAACCTCTATGTTACAACTGCAATAAGCAAGCAAGCAATATTATATCAACATGTTGCTCAGTGCCTATTTTTCCCCGGGGTAGTGCTCCAAATTACTATTTTTAGATTTTTAAGAGGTATTGAAATGTTAAATATGTGCATATCCTCCTCTGGAGGAAGCCCCCCCCCAAAAGAAAGCATGTTCAAACAGCTTGGGTTACATTTATTTTGTAAGAAATGTCCCCAAGTGATCCAAGTACAAATCAGAATATATTTCTTTTCTACCTCAATCTAATGTTTTTCTTATTCTGTTTAGGATGGTAGGCCTTCTTTACTATTTGTCTCCTATTGCAGTTTTTTTGCCGTCAGGCAAAAATAGCTGCTCTTTAAGGGCTCGGTCCTTATCAGACTATAAATGGATATGAGCTTTTTGTCTAATAACTAATCCCTTCAAACTGTGAATACTTGCAGCTCATTACCTCTTTCACAATTGTGCACAGTACATACTATTTAAATAGGCTGGTAAGAGAAAAACATGTTAGGTATCAACCCTGAAGCCATATTGGACCATCTTCAGGGCTGCCACAGTAAAGCCGGTGGAAGCTGTGGGAATGGGACAGGGAGATAGAGATAGCTGGGGATGTATAACCAAAATAAATTTCTTTCTCCTGGGAACCAAGGACGTTCTCACCAAATGCTGTGAAGGCAAGGACTGTGAGATTGTGACCTGGTTGGATCATGTGACAGACATGTGACCTGGGGGCAAGGACTTTGGATTTTAGTTTGGGTGGGAAAAACCTTAGGTCTTTCAGAGTTGGGTTTTCACCAACTGTTGTGCTGCATGCTTGTTGTGGCTCCATCACCTGCTGCTAATTTGGTAGCTGACACTGACTCAGAAGAAGACCTGGAGTCAGTTGCTGACAATGTGCCAGAGGTGGCTGGTCCTCCTGTGAGCCAGCAAGAATTGGCTGCTGACAGTGTGCCAGCAGAGGCTGGTCACTACTTGGGTCAGCAGGAGATAATGGGGACTGACAGCAGTGGGGAGGAGCCCTTGGCTGATGCCAGGGAAAGGCTTTGACTGGGGAGAGAACAGCAATGCTGAAAGGGGAGAGGCCAGGCTGCAGCTGACCACTAATTGGGCCACAGCCTAGAGGGGTTAAAAGGAGTGTGGTTCTCTGCAGGAAACAACATTTGCATCTCATCATGAAACTATGTTTGCGTTTGGAGTTCTTGGTAAGCTTCCAGCTTTCTTGCCCGGTAACTTATCTCTATCTGTTAATTGGCTTCTGTTGGCACCTTTCCCAGTCTTCATTAGACAAGGACAATATTGTGCTTTTGAACTCACGATGGGAGTTTGCTTTAAAGGCAAAGACAGCATTCTGCTTGTGGACTAACAAACGTTGGGGGTTTCGCTTAAACTGCCTCTGCACTGGGCCCGAGCTGAGGGGAACAGAATAATGCCTCAAACACACAGATCGAGACTCTTCATTTGTTCAAATGGCCAGAAGCCTCTGGCAAGCCTCCACACTTCTTCTGGGCAAAATGCCAAGTCCCAATAAAAAGTAGTAACTCACAAACTCAGATAAAGATGAACATAGAGTCCCATTGGAGAGACTGAAGACCCGAACTGGAATACAAGGCAAATCATCATGGAAACAGGGCAAACCACAACACTCCAAATCTCTCAGTTGTTCTCTGCGGAGGTCTGTTTCCAATTACACCCCTTTTAACTCCCATGGGGTGTGGTCAAATACCAGTCAGCTGTAGCTTTTGTTGTTGCTGCCTTCTCAATTGCCTGTGTGTCCTTGCCCTTAATCAGGGCCTCCTCTCCCCTGCTATCAGAAGCTGAAGGATCCTGATAACCAGGCACAGTATCAGCAGCTGGTTCCTCCCTTCCATCTGATTCTGGCTCCAGGTCTCCCTTGGAGTCAGAATCGACTGCCAGATCTGCAGCACGCTGCCGATCCACAACACTAGCTGGGCCAATATGACATTCCTAATAAATTTGAGGAAACTCCAGGCCTCAGAGTTTTGATTGCATTGGGCTTGTTACTTGGAACCCTGACATTAGGTATTAATGCAGACTTACCAAGAATTGGTAGAATCCTGCTCTCTCCTCCTCCTCCATCAATACTCACATAAACATACAATATATGCACACTAAGTTTCAGTATACAAGTAGTCCCCTCTTAGTGACCACAACTGAGATCAGCAACTCTGTTGCTAAGCAATGCGGTTGCTATGTGAGACATTCTGTAACAGCAATGTGAGATTTTGCTACCGGCTTCTCCATTGACTCGGCTTGTTGGATGCCAGTTGACAAGCGGGCAGATAGGGATTGTGCGGTGGTTATAAACACCCACCAGTTGGGAACTGCCTAAATCACAATCATGTGACCACAGAGAGATTATCATGTTCAGAAGTGTAAGAACTGGTCATAAACTTACTTTTTTAGCTCTGTTGTAACTTCAGTCACTAAACAAGGCAGCCATTCAGTGAGTTCTACCTGTAGGAATATTGGTGATGTCCACATGCTATAAGTAAAGTAAAAGAAAAGGGAAACTGAAATTTCTCTATCAGATTCTTTACGTGTGGGTGATATTTGACATTCTCACCAAAGTCTCTTCAGTAAACTAAATTTGCATGGCATAAGAGGACTTGTCCTTTTATGGATGGCTAACTGGTTAAAAAACCAGAAAACAAAGAGATGAAATAAATAAGCAAAATTCTCATTGAATAGAAGTAGGGCCCCTCTAGGATCTACATTAATTAAGGGCCACTTTGGTGTAGTGATTAAGGTATCAGGCTAGAAACGGGGAGACGGTGAGTTCTAGTTTTGCCTTGGGCATGAAGCCAACTAGATGACCTTGGGCCATCACTCACTCTCAGCCTTAGGTAGGTGGCAATGGCAAACCACTTCTGAAAAACCTTGCCAAGAAAACTGCAGGGATTTGTCCATTAATATCCAATAATACAATACAATTGAGCAGAAGTTTAAAAAAAAGTGTTACAACCATTATTCCACACATTGATCCAATTCAAACATAGTGCTGTACCCAAAAAACAAAGTAATGACATTAAGTTGCTCAACTGTTCTTTTCTTGAGATATTACTAGTGCTTTTTTAACTTGTTCATAAGCCATCTTGGCTGAGAGATAAGCTGCATGTGTCCCTGTTTGTAGATAATACAAAATTGTTCAGGGTAATAAATCCAAAGTAATGTGAAAAGCTCCAGAAATATCTTTTTTTATCTAGACATGTGCAAATTATTTGAACTAAATCTAACAATACTGTACATTGAGGCAAATCCCCTAACTTCAAATACATACCGATGGAGTCTGATTGGTATATAATTCAGCAAGGAGGGGAAAAAAACTTGTCATACTAGATTGTGCAATGTGCAGAATTATGCTAAGAATAATTAGGAAACAGATTTAAAGTAAAAAGGTTAGCATTGTAACTTATGTATTAGATTTATGTCCCATCTTTAATTCAAGAAGACACATGCAATGCTTTCTCATCTTACTTCTTCCAGAGTGCCCTGTGGTTAAGTTGGATGAGGATGAATTGGGACCTGGGTCTCTTCGCTCCTAGGCTAATAATATATTTTAACAACCACTGGCTGCTGAAAGCAATTCCCTTACCCAAGTCTGTGTCCTATCTGCATACAGGTGACTGTGCACAGTTTTAAGTTGCCACTCTTGAATAAATATATAATATAATTCTTTTTAAAAAATCTGAAGGAAACACAACCTAATACCAGGCAGGGGTAACTTCCTGAATTCATTGCCACAGGATGTGATGATGACTATTGACCTACATGATTTAAAGAGGATTAGATAAATTCATGGGGCAGTGATCTATCAAGGGCTATTGAAGACTGCAGGCCATCTCTAGTCTTGGAGATAGTTATCTTCATCCCTAAGGGCCAATGATGACTCACAGCAGCCGCGTGGGTGTGGTTGAGTGGTTGCAGCAGGGTCAGTGCGACTAGGTGGGCGTGGCTGAGTCTGCACGGCAGACGTGGCATGACACTTACTTGACGCAGCTGACTCAGTATGGCCAGGTGTGAGTTGTCCCGTTTCGGCCTCCAAACACCATCTGCTATTGCACAGCTGAGGGAGAAACTTACGCTTTTCTTCTCTGCTTATGATAGACGTGGGGTTTTTTTATGTTTGTGTATTATGCTTACAGTGTAAATCACCCGATCCTTTGGTCTTGTTCAGAATAAGGCAATTCTACCCACACCCAACCTAAAATAATAATTTAAAAAATGTGTCTTCCAAGCAAGGAGTCTGTATGTACTCAAAATGGCAACACTGACACAAAAAACAAAAAAAATCCATATACTTAAGGAAATTCCCAAGATTTGCAGAATGTTAGGTCACTGTTAGAAACAAATCCTGATCCCGATCCTTTCCATCCTTTCCTTTTAGATTTGATGCTCCTGTTTCTAAAATCACAACCCTGCACTGTATTGCCATAAGTTTACTCCTTTTCATTCCTGACCAATACATACATGCATACATGCAATTTACATGTGAGCAAGGTAGAAATCTTCATATAATTTAAAGGACAATCTTAAACAAACTTAGGGAACCTCCTGTTGGGACTGAGGCCATCAATAGTAGGAAAAATTAATACTAGAACCTTCTTGGCATCCAGCAGCAGTTTGGGGTGAGGGTGATTTAAATGAAATTCTGCTGGCTCACTGTTCTTACCCACTCTAATCTCCATAGCTCTTTTTAAACAAAGAAAACAAAGGATTCTGATTTGCGATCCCTAAATTTGCCCTGTAATCTTCGATTCCAAAACTAAAATTTGTTTTGTGTAAAATGTATTTTATGGAATGCTTCATGATAGGATATTTAGAGCAGGCCTGTGTTTTGTAAACCAGCTCAGAAGGAGTATATTTTGTTGAAGGTATTAATTAGAGACAGGGCATCACATTTTTCTACCTGAAAAATAACAATCAATTATATGCATGTATGTATGTATTTGTGTGTGTGTGTGTGTGTGTGTGTGTTTAACGACCTATCAAGCACAAAGAATCAGGACCAGTTGTGGGCACAAAGAATCAGGACCAGTTGTGGGATTCAAATAATCCCACCAACGGTTTGTTAAAAAATAAGCATGCGCGCACACCTTCTCCATGTGCGCGGGCATGCACACACACAAGCCAGGCAAGCCAAAATGGCTTTTATTTGCTCTGCCATTTGGTGTTGGCTGGTAAGCACCTCATTCTTCACCTGCAGCCAATACCGAATGATGGAGCTATGAAGAAGCTGGTTTGGCTTGCCCAGCCGGCTTGTGCGCGTGCAGGCCCGTGACTTCTGAAGCCCAGGCAATGCGCTGTTCCCATCTATTTCTGCTCTAGGAAACA
>JANHFR010003520.1:50728-63114 GCA_032468015.1 Mimophis mahfalensis
GTCATGTTAGCTCAGGAATGCTGGGAGTTGAAGTCCACAAGTCATAAAAGAGCCAAGTTTGCCTACCCCTGCACTAGGTTAATTGTTCTCACTGTTAGGAATTTTTTTTCCTTAGTTCTAGGTTGCTTCTCTCCTTGATTAGTTTCCAATGTTTCTTGTCTTGAATTCTGATACTTTGGAAAATAGCTTGACCTCTTCATCTTTGTAGGAACCTCTCAAATATTGGAACACTGCTGTCATGCCTCCCCTAGTCCTTCTTTTCACCAGAACCCAATTCCTGCAACCATTGTCTCTTTGTATTTATCTATTAGGATGAGAAGAAAGGGACCTCTGGTGACCCCACAGGATGCTCACCCTTGACCAAATACTTATGACTAACCTGTTTGTTAGCTCTTGTCCTTATTAGCAGTCCTTTCTTAAGTAGACACTTCCTGAGCTAATGGTCCTGTAGTGCGACTGTAGTTGCTTCACTAGGTCTAGCAAGGTTCAGGAGTCCTTTCAGAATTGACATGTGGTATTTCTTGTCTCAGTCAAGAAAATAAGAAAGTATTTCTCCTACTTCTTATCCAGAGGCTAAGTGACCTGATAGCTGATTGCTTAGACACTGTCAGTAAGAGGGCAAATCCAGGGCAGGCCCCTTGACGCACAGCTTTCTTCTGCAGTACTTTGTTGCTTTTCTCCCAGCTTCCTAAGGTGAATGCCTGACTCTGTTTAACAGTACAGGCAATTCTGAATTCCCCTAATGTATACACAGATTTAATATACATATCTGCTGTTAGCAAATAAAGCCATGTTTCTCGATGGCGTCTATCATAAGATGGTTGGCAAAGCAGAGTTTCTGCTTTACAATGACCTCTTAATGTATTTTATTTCTGGGCATGTGGCATTAAGGCAAACTGATCAAAAAGTTGGGTTGTTTTTTTTTCAGAATCAGCATTTAGTAACATGACATAATGTAACCCAAAGTTTATGGGTATTCTGAAAGAAAAAATAAATTTTGAATTTCCTCAGCCTTTCTTTCCAGGCAAGCAGTCTCTACCTTTGAAAACATTGCTTAGATTTGCACATAATCTTGTGAGTAATTTTGTATCACCGAGAAGTGACCTTGAGTGCCAAAATGCTGGCAGTCCATCTGCCAATAAACCTGAACACAGTAATTTTTCAGTTCCACACATTTTTTTTTCTTTGTGGAAAGTCTTTGTAATTCCTTCTTTGCTTTTGTCAATTTGTCCTCATGAAAGGCAATCTCTAGGAAAAATAGCCCATCAAAGGAGATCTATCTCATTTGAATTTTAACATATCATTAGAAAAATCCCTATTTCAAAAGTGAAAGACAAATATGTGTACATTCTATGTTTGGATTCAGGCAAGGTGTCCCAAGATGGGTTGAGCCACTTTGGGAGGAAGGGCTGAACTTGTACATTATGGCAGGACATGGCTGATATAACCATGATTTGCCGAATAAGTCACAAACACTGGGTTATGGATTGAGTTTATAATTTATGGTAATTGTCATGTGTGAACCAGGCAACTGTAGTTTAATAGATTAAACTATGGTAATCCATAGTTTTATAAGAGTGGCTATCCTCTAATGCTTCTCCAGGCCCAACTATCAGTACTTAGAATTCACCCCATGTCAGTAGAAACAATACTAATATTATTTGTTTGCTTGTTTATTTATTCACTTTGCATAAATAGATAACTTAAACTCCTCTAGGAATGTCCTCACATCACCACCATGCCTAAGACAAAGATATAATAGCCTTGACTGAAAGATGTTGTATGCCTATGGCTTGCAACCTAACTGTTGCATTCCACATTTCCTGTTTTGACCAATTTCAGACCACTCTTCCCAACATCACCCTAAATAAGAGGATGAGGAGATTAAGTCTGGTGTGGTATTTAAAGATATTTGACTAGAACTGAGTTCCAGTCAATTTTTTTTACTACCGGTTCTGTGGATGTGGCTTAGTGGGCATGGCTATGCTGTCAGCTAATCAGAGTTGGTATTTTTGGTGTCAGCCAATCAGAGGTGGTTCTCCAAACCAGTCAAAATTATCACTACCGGTTCTCCGGAACCTGTCAGAACTGGCTGAATACCACCTCTGGTTCTAGTTCTACCACAAGTACAAAACTAGCTGGGTTACTTCAAGCCATTTACCCATCACTAGACAGGGCAAAAGTCTTGAGTAAAATGCCTTGAGAAAAATCCTGGTAAGTCTGTCTTGTGCCAGGTGAAACTCACCCAAACACACACAGAGTGGTAGTTGCAAATCTTACTGATAAGGGAAATTTGAGTACAATCATATACTATGTGTTTGTACTCCCATTTTGTACGTATGGTATGTGAGTACAAACACATACCTATGACTAAGTGTTGTATCTTACGATTCTTGATGAATGTATTTTATTTTTTCTTTATATACACTGAGAGCTTATGCCCCAAAGACAAATTCCTTGAGTGTCCAATCATACTTGGCCAATAAATAATTCTATTCTATTCTATACGCATACACCATACAGAAACAAATCCCCAACATTCTGCAAGCTTGCTTTAAGAGAATTCCAAATTCAAAACAGAGCACAAGGGTGATCAAGAAAAGTCCAAACATTATAAAGGAATTGTCAGCCAGTTGAAGTCCAGATTCAAAGTCATGATGTATCAAACCAGGAGTAAAGATACATGGACCATGGGTAAACAACTGGATCTTGCCAACAAAGAGGTTTGACCTTGCTGTTCTTAAATAGAAGCAGCCTCATTTTTTTTTCTCATTTGAAAACATGATTTGGAAAAGAACCTTTTACTGGATATTAATTGGTTGACATTTTAAAAGGGAAAGGGAATGATGAACCCAATAGAATGATCTGGAAAATGTTCTTTTCAGTTAAAAGTTAAATGCTTAAAGAATTCTGTGCAATGGGATAAAGAATTGCAGAGAAACCAAATCTTACAACAATATTTGATTGGATTGAATTAAACTTAAAAAATTGGTTTATGTGATCAAGGTTAAAATAAGACTTTTTTCTTCAATGCTCTAACCACTCTTTATGGACTTTTGCTTGCACCAGCACTGATATTTTAGAGATTTGCCTATTGATAAGGAATGGATCTTGTGGTGAAAAGATATTTAACCTCACAGGGGGAGAAGAATTATTACATTAGTTTGTAATGGTTGTGAAGGTTAGAAATTACTTATTTATATATTTCTTTTCTTTATTCTCATTTCTTTTTCTACTTTCTTTCCATTCTCTTCTTTTAACCTAAGTTTCATTTGCATTAGTTTTTACTACTGTAATTAAAATCTTAGTAAAATTGTATTATTTAGAAAAAGAAAGCAAAGAAAGGATGAAAGTCCCAGATCATGAATTATTGAAGTTGTTGTTCCTCTCTGATTTTTTTTAGCCCTTTCCCTATGGGAGTGGGTGACTCCTATAAATTTAGGTTGTGAATCACAAATTCTTTATTCCTTCATTTTATTCAGCACATGCTACTTTATCTCTGGAATGCCCACATTTAAAACAACATAAAAGTTCAGTCAGTTTCCTTGGCTTTGAACAAAATATTGAATGATATGAATATGACCTTGAGAGAAGAAAAAATTCATTTTCTTATTATCTTTCAGATAATTCACTAATGTCTATCTTCCTCCCACCAAAGGCATAGACCTGCTGCAGTGGGAAATGTTTACAAATGTTCTTTTCCTACATTAAAATTTATTCTCTCAGGGTGATACAGACAATGCATTCTGGAACTCATTTATTTTTTTTCTAATTAATATTCAATCCTGAAATATGTTATCTTTGCATGACTGTGCAATTATTAAGGGGGAAAATATCATCCATGAAGGTAATTATTTTTTCATTTTTTCCTCAGCTTTTTGTACTTTTTAAAGAGTAGCTCAAGTTGTGGTGGTTGTTTTTTTGAAGGATGTATCATCTGTCTTTCCCCCCTTCCTTCTTTTTTTCCTTTTTTTTAAGGCTATGATTGAAGAAGCTATCACAAGAGCAGAATATTTTTCAGTGATGTATACTCCCTTTGCCATAAAAATAAAGGTTGAAAACACAGACAAGCTAAAGGAAGTTTTTATCAAAAAGCATCCCGACTATGTGGAATACATATATACAGGTGACAACATGGTGCAGTCCTTCAAAATTAAGCATGCTACACAGTGGTGGGATTCAACTTTTTTTACTACTGGTTCCATGGGCATTGCTTAGTGGCCGTGGCTATGCTGTTGGCCAATCAGAGGTGGTATTTGCCAGTGTTGGCCAATCAGAGGTGGTATTTTCCGGTTCTCCGAACCAGTCAAAATTATCACTACTGGTTCTCTGGAACCTGTCAGAACTGGCTGAATACCACCTCTGATGTTACCATTTGATGGATGGGGGAGACTGTCAAAAAAATAGTGAACTATTATCAGCTCTGGCCCAGATAACATTTGACTTCATGCAACCCCATCTTTTTGTTGTGGGCAAGTAGTTTCCCCCCAGTCTACCTCACTACAGATAGTCTTCGAGCTATGACCACAATTAGGCCCAAAATTTATGTTATTAAGTGAGACAGTTGTTAAGTGACTTTTGTCTTATTTTACAATCTCTCTTGCCACTGCTGTTAAGTGAACCACTGCAATTGTTAAGTTAGTAGCATGGTGGTTAAGGGAATCCATCTTTCTCATTGACTTTGTTTTTCAGAAGGTCGCAAAAGGTGATCACATGACCCTGGGGCACTTCAGCCATCATGAATACAAGCTAGTTGCCAAGTGGATGAATTGTGATCACATGACAATGGGGATGTGGAAAAAAACAGTAAAAAGTGTAAAAGGCAGTCATAAATCACTTTTTTCAGTGCCATTGTAACTTCAAATGGTCACTAAACCAATTATTGTAGGTCAAAGGCTACCTGTAGTGCCCATTTCAAAAAGCATCACTTGCACACACAAAAAGGAAGATTTTCCTAGGGTTCTTGACAAGGTATTCACTTATAGGCCCCAGAAAGCAAGAGAAACCACTGCTGAATGGGAGTCAGTTCTGATGTTTATGGAAATTTGGTAAATTGGAACAACAAATAGCAATGGCTGTCTCACCATAGTAGATATTCTCCCTTCCCTTTCTTATGTTTCAGATCCTCATGGACTGCACAGTTTGCCACAAACAGCTGATTGGTCTTGTCTATCTCCTCAGTCCTATTTGCTGACCCTGGGCCTGAAAAACAAAGAAGTTGGAAAATTTTTAGAAAAAATGTCTTGTAGAAAACTGCCAACATTTGCAGGTGATATATCTCACTCTCCCTCTCCCACTCCTCCCCTTTCTCTCCCCACCCCCCCAATTTCTACTTAAGATGCTGTTTCTCAATCTCAGCAATATTGAGATGTGCCGATCCCAACTCCAAGAATTCCATGCTGGCGAATTCTGGGAGTTGAAGTATACCCATCATAAAATTGTTAAGGCTAAGAAACACTTTCTTAAGGTTAAATCACCGTCAGTGTCAAATATTCTCCCTTATGCACATCTCCAAAGTTAGGAAAAACAATCTGGTGAAGAAGATTTCAGCAGGTCAGTGCTTGCTGATTCAGAGTTTTGTACAATTTTTCCAAAGCAGCAAAATGTGTGCATGGATGTAGGCACACAAACACACCCACACAAACATACACATACACATTTTGAAGTTTACATATGCTTTTGGTGGTTCCTTAACTATTCCTATCCCCATGATATAACCATGAAGTTAAATGTATGGGCATGTTTGATTAGGGTCATGTTCTCTGCCTAAATTTATTTGCAAACAGAATAATTGATACCAATTACATGACAGCCCAATTCAGATAAAGTGGGATCAAGATGCATATACCTCTTTCTCTCAACTTTATGATCTAACTGATTAGAAGCAATTTTCCTTTGGTGGGAGCAAAAGGGGTTTTTTTTCCCTTCTGGTTAGAGACTAACCAATAATTAATGTGGTGATCATTTGAGAACTGTTTTTCACCTACAAATAGCAAGTCATAATAATACCTTTAAAATATATATATTCAGTGTAACCTTTTTTGCCTCCTCACTAGAGCACAAAGCTCCTTTCAGCCCTATCACAAAAGATGAGGCTGAGAGACACCTGGAGACCATCGGGAAAAGGATCTTACCAATAATGGATTTTATTAGAGGCACCAAATTAACAGTGAGTAAGGTTATGTTTCCCTGAGAAAACTGAGACACAGTGGCTCAGTGGCTAAGACACTGAGTTTGTCAATCAGAAAGACCAGCAGTTCGGCGGTTTGAATCCCAAGTGCTGCATAATGGAGTGAGCTCCCGTTCCTTGTCCCAGCTTCTGCAAAACTAGCAGTTCAAAAGCATGTAAAAATGCAAATAGAAAAATAGGGACCATATTTGGTGGGAAGGTAACAGCGTTCCATGCACCTCTGGCATTTAGTCATGCCGGCCATATGACCACGGAGACGTCTTCGGACAATGCTGGCTCTTCGGTTTGGAAACGGAGATGAGCACCGCCCCCTAGAGTCGGGAATGACTAGCACATATGTGCGAGGGGAACCTTTACCTTTACCTTTAAGGTTATGTTTCCCTGAGACCCTTGCCTCAGTCCATTGTTACCTACAGTCGAAAATCGTATCCAGTTAATGAGGAAAAGAACTACTTAGCTTAAATCTGCAAGTCAGCTATGTCGAAGTATTTAAAGATGTAGCCCATTTGGTAATAGTGTCCTTTGAATTGAATTTCCATATTTCAGCTTAAATGAGTTAGTGAATTGGATTTTAAGAGCAAGTAGGCTTAAACGGAAGTAAATCTTTGGGCTTAACTTAAAAGGAAGTAAAGTTTCACCCTGATGTCTTCCAAGTATATGATAAACCAGTTTATCCCTTCCTTACATAAATCTCTTGTACCGCTTTTGCAACTTAGGGAGTTTTCAGATTTCAGAAAAGGCAATTATAGCTGCAATTTTCATCCAAATCTGCTAGAAAATATTCTAAAAGTTGAAAGGTTTTTTTAAAGGAATAAGTAAGGCTATCCTATTTACTGAAACCTGTTCACTGTTCTACACTCAGAGTAGGCTGCTATTTACGCACATTCTACCCAATCCCATCAAAAGAATTGGGAGGGGGGTGAAAAGCATGTGGCTGTTTGATGATTTTCCCAAGTTTCTGATGAAAAGAAACTTCTAATTTTTCAAAAGCAAGAAGACCACAAAGAAATCAAGATCGAGATCCTTTTTGAAGGGTTCAAAGTCAAGGTTTGCTTTGGTTCACAATCACATTATCATTTAAGACTGCATTCTTACACCTGTCTGTGAGAAACCCAGGGGCATTTCTTAGCAGACCTGGGTACAATTGCACTGTAAGCCAATTATATCCTTATCTTCTAGCATCCCAGCCCACTGAATTAATTTATTAAGGTTTGTGCACACCCAAGAAATAGGTAAATACAGGAACCGAGTCCAGTGGGTTGTTTGAGACTGCCATTGTGCAAGAGATTCACTACAATTAAATAATAATAATAACTTTGACCATTTTGCCTCATCAGCATTTTATCTATGAGACTTTGACTACAAGGTACCCTCCAGATGGGTTGGGTAATTGATGCCACATTGGCAACATGACCTTTGGCTATGCTAGCCACTTTCACAGCACAGCTAAAATAGGTTGGAGAAAGCTGGCCTAGGCTTTGGAGTAACTCTTTTTAGTCCTTGGTAATCAATGGATACCAACCAATAGAAGGTTCCTAGATCAAGGGAGAGAAAATAGCAAAAGCCTTGTTGGTGCAGTGGTTAGAATGCAGTACAGCAGACTATTTCTGTTGACTGCTGGCTGCAGTTCAGCAGCTTGGCAGTTCAATTCTGAATGGCTCAAGGTTGACTCAGCCTTCCATCCTTCCAAAGTCAGTAAAATAAGGACCCAAATTGCTGGGGAAAATATTCTGACTCTGTAAACTGCTTAGAGAGAGCTGTAAAGCACTGTGAAACAGTATATGAGTCTAACTGCTTTGCTATTTACGCTTATATATTGCCCCATAGTGCTTTAGAGTACTCTTTGGGCAGTCTACAATGTGGAAGTATTATTTGCATTCTGCCCACAACAATCTGGGGCCTCACTTTAGTGACCTTGGAAGGATAGAAGGCTGAGTCAACCTTGAGCCCATCAGGACTGAACTGCAGACTGTGTGCAGAGTTTGCATGCAATACAGGTAGTCCTCAACTTTTCACAATTGAGCCCTAAATTTATGTTACTGAGAAGTTTGTTAAGTGAGTTTTGCCCCCATTTTATGACTTTTCCCATCCCATTCATTAAGTGAATCACTGCATACAGTGGAACTTTGGGTTACAAACGCACTCTGTTCCAGGATTGTGTTTGCAAACTGAATTGGTTGCACTCTGAAGCAATGCTTCTGCGCATATGCAGATGGCAAAACGGCATGGAAAAGAAGTTTTCTGCGCTGTTTTTGGTTCAGAAGCTGAGTTTTGGATCATAAACCGATCCAAAACTCAGCTGGATTTTCGGCCAGAACCTGAATTGGTTGCAAACTGAAGCGTTCGCAACCCGAGGTTCCACTGTATTCTTAAATTAGTAACATGTTAAGTGAATCTGGTTTCCCCATTGACTTTGCTTGTCAGAAGGCTGCAAAAAGGGATTACATGACCTGGGGATACTGCAGCCATCACAAATATGAGTCAGTTGTCAAGCATCCATATGTAAATCATAATGACCATGAGGACGCTGCAACAATTGAAAAAATGGTCATAAGTCACTTTTTCCAGCGCCTTTGTAACTTTGAATAAAAAAAAAAATCTGTTGTAAAGTCAAGGATGACTTGCACTCCACTGTGCCACCAGGACTTTTCCTGGATTATTCCCAGGTTATTTCTTCTTGACCCAAAACGGCCTTCTGCTTTTGATTACTGCTTACTTTTGATTTTGAGAGTGGGGAGGGCTGTTTTATTTTTGTTCAACAGGACCTGGCTGGCAAGCCTTTTCTCTTTGCTGACTTCACTCCTTTTAAAAGCCCCATTTTCAAATGTCTTGTGCCAAGCCTCTTCCTCAGCCCTCAGCCCATTTGTCAAGGTTTTTCTCCTCAGCTAAATCATCCAATTCAGTAGGCCTGAAGCCTTCATTTCAGCTTCCTCTTCACTTAACCTTTGCAGTACCGGGACAAAGTGTTTTTAGCTTCTCCTTGGCCACTTTCTTATTTCCTTTACTGCTTCCTAGTTGCCTCTTGAACTCCACCGCCACTCAGGTAATTTTCATCATGTGCTTCATATCCCCGTGGGCTCTTATTGCCAAAGGCGGTTATTTACACTCCCTTTCAGCATTTTTTCTCTTACCACTGAAATACGACTCCTGACAGCATTCAACCTGCTATAATCCTCTCCTTTCCCCTCCTCTTAAATATGAGAATGAGGCTTGAGGGTTATTTCTTCCACCATGGGCTTAGGGGGGAAATGCCTTGTTTATTCAGCAGTAGCCAGATTATCTCTTCAATTTGTTTTTTTGTTTTTCTTTTGTTTTTGCCCAAATATATGGATGTGCAGGCAGGAGAAGCAGAATGCCCTCCATTCAGTAAATATGCAGCACAGATTTATTATAGCTTCCTTCCTGATCTGCTCATTTACCACCTACGAGGCACTTGGGTCCTGGCCAATCCATAAGAAATATTGTACTCCCACTGCAGGCTGATATGATGTATCCCTGACTTGTATCACACTTCTGGGATTCAAGCTAGACAAGATGATTCGCAGCTGCATCAGCCATCTCTTTAAATGCTAATAAAACTGAGGTTGGGGACACTGATTCATCCTGAAACCACGGTTGGGGAAAGGAGCATCTCACCTGTATCATTTCCCCCCATTGGAATTTCCTAGCCATCCAATTGCAACAGCCACTTCCCATGTTACAATGACAAGACAATTACATTAGAAAGTATGTCAAAATAATGGAATAACGCAGTTGGAAGGGGCCTTGGAGGTCATCTAGCCCAACCCCCTGCTCAAGCAAACCCATTTTAGACAAATGGTTGTCCAATCTCGTCTTAAAAAGACCTCCACTGTTGGAGCACCCATGACTTCTGGCAAGTTGTTCTGCTGATTAATCCAGCAATTCCCAACCTTTCCAGTTTTGCAGACTGGGGGGGGACAGGGAGATGGAATGGTTACATGCAGAAGAGCCGTAGTGGTGCAGCGAGTAGAGTGCTGTATGTAGCGCTTAGCTGCCAGCTGCTTGCAATTAGGCAGTTCAAATCTCACCAGGCTTAAGGTTGACTCAGCTTTCCATCCTTCCAAGGTGGGTAAAATGAGGAGCCAGATTGCTGGGGGCAATATGCTGACTCTGTAAACTCTTAGGGAGGGTTGAAAGCCCTGATAAGTGGTATATAAATCAAATGCTATTGCTATTGTTACTATGTAAGTGGTGGGTGAGGGCACTCACACAGCTCCATTTCGATGAGCGGCAGGCACATGTACCCGCCACTCGCACAAATGTATGCATGCAACTCTCATGCTGCTTCTGCAGTTTGCTTCCAAATGGACCGCGGCCTGGAGGTGGGGTTCAGGGCTGGATTAATTGTTGCAACTGTCAGGAAAGTTCTCCTTAGTTGTAGCTTGGATCTTTCCTTGATTAGTTTCCATCCATGGCTTCTTGTTCTTCCCTCGTGTACTTTGGAGGATACGTTGACCCCCTCTTCTTTGTGGCAGGCCCCCGAATATTGGAACACTGCTATCATGTCGTCCCTAGTTCTTCCTTTCACTAGACTAGATGTACACCAATTCCTGCAACCGTTCTTCATACGTTTTAGATGCCAGTCCCCTAATCATCTTTGTTCCTCTTCTTTGCACTTCTTCTAGATTCTCAACATCTTTTTTATATTGTGGCGATCAAAACTGGATGCAATATTCCAGGTGTGGTCTTAATGATCTAGTGATATTATTGAGTGACATGATTTATGTATAAATGATATAATTGAACCATTTGTATCATGTATAGCAGGGGTGTCGTACTCAAGGCCCACAGGCTGGATCCAGCCAGTGGGGTGCTTAAATCTGGCCTATGGGGCAGGCCTGGAGATATCAAATGACTGGTCCACAATGCCTCTGGCAGCTAAAATGGGCTGCCTACACACACCCCTGCCTCGTTTTCAGCCTCCATGGCCTCCTGCAGCACTCTGTCAGCCAAAAAAAGGCTGAAAATAGCCAGAAAAATACCCTGGAAATAGGTTGAAACTGGGCCGGAAATGGGCTGGAAAATGGGCCGGAAAACAGGCCAAAAATAGGCCAAAATGGGTCTGGAAATGGCTGGCAGAGTGCTGCAGAGGGCCATGGAGGGTGAAAATAAGGTGCAGAGGGGCCGCATGCAGACCTCCTGCACCCCGTTTTGGCCAGAAGGGTGCTACATGAGGCATCCATCCAGCTCCCTTTACCAGCCCACAGAGGAGAACTACAATGCTGATGTGGCCCTCAAAGAAATCCAGTTTGACACCCGTGATGTACAGTATGCATCATCATGACATCACTGCAGGTTCTTAAACATGCTGGTGTTAAAGAAAAGTTTTAACAGTGCTGGAGAGCCAAACAAGAGTCATTTAGAAAAAGCTGGAATGAAATGAAGTGCTTTGCCACAATCTTGACACATCTGTGCTAAGGAGCATGATAGATGCCACACCCTATCTCTTCTTGGACCATTTATTTAAAGCAGGGATGTGCCAACGATTGCAATTCACTCTTCTGACCAGCTGGACACGGCAAATGTTTTATGGGTGGGGATGAGCGAGAGAAACAAAACACTCACATTTCAACTCTTAAAAAAAGAGAGGCCTGAGCCAGCCAATAATTGTGCTGCTAAAAATCAGTTAGCAAAATCAATAGAAAAAGGGCAATTTCAGGCCTTTTTCAAGGAGTTCCATAGTGGTGAGCTGTAAACATTGATATGCTTCCCCAAGGCCTCCCATTTTGCTTTTTAAATGTTAAAAAAAAGATATATGCTTGTGCTGTCAAAAATTGGCCTGTTGCTAAGAAATTTCAGAGGAAAAACCTTGACCCTGGAGGCACATGTAGCTTACAGAGCAAGCATATCCAACTTTTGGCTTACCTGGGCCACACTGAATATATAATATAAAATAAATATAATAACTATCATTAAAAATCTTATAATAATGTTAGAAGTTTACAATCTTGTGCAGCCACATTACTAGCTGTCCAGGGCAGCATCCAAATCCTGGGGCCACAGGTTGGACATGCCTGCTATAAATCATGGTTTCCTCAACTGAAGAGCCTTGGTGGTGCAGCAGATTAAAGTGCTGTTGAGTAGCATGTAGTTGCCAACTGCCTGCAATTAAGGCAAGTTCAAATCTCACCAGGCTCAAGGTTGACTCAACCTTCCATCCTTCCGAGGTAGGTAA
>JANHFR010003520.1:93766-103814 GCA_032468015.1 Mimophis mahfalensis
GGGTGTCTTCTCTGATCTTAGTTGGGTTTTTTGCAGACATTTCATTACCTGAATAGGTTACATCATCAGTGTTAGCACTGAAGCATCAATGGTGTTTCCTAGTTTGAGTAATGAAGCATCTGCAAGAAAACAATCAAGCTTCGAGAGGACCAAGGACCCTTCATTTTAACCCTGAGGTACAAATATTCTCTTTTATTGGCTTCGTTTATTGGGGATGCCAATCTGTTACCTACACTTGCTTTGCATACAACTAGTTTAAAGGAACATATAGAAATGAACAACTTTCTTTCTGGCATCCAGGGAGAAAGTGACATGATACAATTGACAAATAACAAACAAAAAAAAACTCAAATGAAATGTCACATCACCTTGCAAAACCTTCGGCTTGTCATCAGTCAACTATTCGCCATCAAATCTACTTGATTTCAGCAGACATTTAGCTTTACCTCATTTGGAGGTACAAGATAGATTTTAGGATATCTATAAGGACCTAGGAGATTATATTCATGTATTGCTGGATAGTGAGGAGATGGAAAATGGTTTTGCCAATGAATGAGAGAAGACAATATCAATTGCTTAGATATATGACTTGTTCAAACTGTTTTCCTCTTCCTAGAACAATGGCAGGCTGCCTTTTCATTTCCAAGGCTTAGAGGGATTAATTTCATGTTTGTGAAATAGTTGAGGTTCTCTTGGGTTGATGCAAACTGGGAAAAATATATCTCGCGCACAGCTGCCGCCTCTCTCTCTTTCCCTCAGAATGATATAATTTCAATTGTCAAGCAATGATCTCTATTGCCAGCATCTGAAATTTTGTAGTTGCCTGGAACAGAAAAGAAAAGACTTTGGAAAAATGAATTTGACTGAATTTGAGAGCCCATGAATCAGACTGGGGCACTTAACACTATGAAGTAGCATGAGAATAAAGCCAAATTGCAAAGTATAGCAGCACTGCAAAGTAAAAAGAAGGACACTGGGAGAAAGGTGTGGACAAAGCACTGGAGGAACAGGTGCCATCACTGGAAAGGCCTTGTCTGTTTTCATCCAGAGATACTCAGAAGGGGATTGGACACACACAGCAAGACCTTACGGGCCAAAGGCCAGGATTTGCTTATCTTCAGCTTCGTTTTGAAGCCAGAACACTTTCACTGGAAAAAGCCTGGCCTTGTGACAGCAGCTTTGGCAGGTGTAGTGAAGACCTGCTTTTTTGATACCTCTTCCCTTGCTCCCTGCCAAATGCATCTCTTTGAGCTGACATATAGGTCTCACACTTTAAGTGCTTTTCCACAAAACACAGCCTTGGCCCCACAAAGAACCTGGCATTTCCTGTCATACTGTAGTTCTGATGATGATTCTCTTCCTTTTTTTTTTCAAAGGCAGTCAAACTGGCAACTTTTAAAAAGGCGAAAAGACAGAAGGCCTGACATTCCCTTCCCCAGCTTTATCTTTTTTTTACAAAAAATCAAATGCAGAGGCAGAAGCAAAAAGCTGTGAACAAGGACAAGAATGATAACTGCTTAGTTACGGTTACACTGTGCACGTCTCTGTCTATTTTGTTCTTTCATTTTTTTATCTAATGCTGACTTTTTCAACCTAGTGACCTCTGAATGCACAAGGGCTACAAGCCCAGAACTCTGGAACCAGAATACTAACAGGGGATTTGGGGAAATGGAGTCCAAACTGTCATGTCTTGTGTGTGTTTGGGTACATGGGCATCTCCCCTCTCTAGTCATGTGCAAATAGATTGTTTGTTTTTAGTTTAATTATATAACTTCCTCTCGGTCTTCATTTTAACACATGAGAGAACAACAGAAAAATGAATGGCTCGAATTCCCTAGCAGATACATTTTTCAGGAAGGGCTAAGATAATCAAGATAGGAGTCACCACCAATCAAAGACCCACCATTTTTTAATGTAAATTTTGGGGCACCACCACCTCAAACATCCTTGGTCTCTAATACCCTAATGTTCATTTTCTAGCATTGCAGACTTGGATCTACAATGCTGTTAACAACTAAATGATGATCCTCGTGTTAGATCCGAAGATCAGGCATGGGAATGAGGACTCAGGAAGCCAAGGGTGATTTAACGCAACAGCTCTTTAATACATAGTGAGGTCCCAGCAAACGGCTGGGGAAAACTCTGTTCCTTTTATACTGTTTGGCCCAGCCCATTAGCCAATGGGCTGGCCAGGATTTCCCACTGAAATAATTCAAATATCTAACACCTTGCACCTGATCTTAGGTCAATGGATCGATGTAGAACCCAAAGCCAGGATGCCAGACAATCTTGATCAACCAAAGAATGCTTTATTTACAAATATTCACAGAAGCCACAAGATGGCTCTACTTACAGAAGTGAAACCGAAAGCAATACAAGCAGAGCAGATACAAGAAGCAGGAATGGTTTCCATTGTATTTGTGAGCACCCGCCAGGCATTACAGTTACCCATATTTATAGTTTAACCTTTAACAATGATTTACAGCTCACATGGCTGTCTTGTGACTGTGGGAGTTGGGCTTGCACCTGCTTAGAGCCAGATTGCCTGTCTCCAGGCTGTTAGTGTGGTGTGGCCTAAAACATTGTCGGCCATTTTAAGTGTACCTTAAAGCACATAGAAGTTATTGTTTTAATGTGGGAATGCAAAAACATTAATACCTAATCTCTCAAGAACTCTATTCTAGTGCCAATAAATGAAAAGGTTATAAGGTAGCTAATAAATCTCTATTGTTTCCCTATGATCAGGCTGAGCAAATCATGTTATGAGTCAAGAATAAAAAAGACAAGGATGCTAGTTAGCTGGGTCGTCCTATAATATTCTCTCC
Source organism: Mimophis mahfalensis (assembly GCA_032468015.1). Classification (NCBI taxonomy): domain Eukaryota; kingdom Metazoa; phylum Chordata; class Lepidosauria; order Squamata; genus Mimophis; species Mimophis mahfalensis. The sequence goes on from JANHFR010003520.1 coordinate 96,592, forward strand.
ACCTTTCCAGGAAGATTTTAGAATTAAAAATTATGCTTTGGTACTTGGCACATTTCATTCAGTTTTGATCTCCATGATATCAAAAAGGTGTTGAGACTCTAGAAAGATGCCGAGAAGAGCAACGAAGACTGAAGGCTAAATCATATGAAAAACGGTTGCAGGCATTGGGTATGTCTAGTTTACTGAAAACAAGGACTGGGGTGACATGATAGCAGCCTTCCAATATTTGAGGGGAAGAAGAAGGAGTCAGCCTAATCTCCAAAGCACCTGAAGGCAGAATAAGAAGCAGTGGATGGAAACTAACGAACCAACAATTAATCAGTGGAACAGCTTGCCTTCAGAAGTTGTGGGTGCTCCATCACTGGAGGTTTTTAGGAAGAGATTGGACAACCATTTGTCTGAAATGGTATAGGGCAGTGATGGCGAACCTTTTTGGCACCGAGTGCCCAAACCAGAAGAGCAGCTGGAGATCGTGCACGTGCTCACTGAGAGGGCTCTGAGTGCCACCTCTAGCACGCGTGCCATAGGTTCACCATCATGGGTATAGCGTATCCTGCTTGAGCAGGGGGTTGGATTAGAAGATCTCCAAGTCCCCCTCCATTATTATTATTCTGTTATTCTATTTATAAATGTTTTGCTTTGCAGCATGCAAATTTCCTATTTTGTTTATGGACATAGCATCGTTTTAATGCCCTGTGGGGAATTAAAAGAATTTACTATGACATGGCCTAGTACAAGGATGGGCTTCTACTGGTCTAACAACAGGTTCTCTTTCCACACGCATTTTGTGTGCGTGTTCCATTTGCTGAGATGCACCAGAGCCTAAAAACAGCTGATTGGCATGCCTGAGACTTTTTCTGGCTCTGGCACTTCTCAGCTATTTCCTAGCTCAAATGGAAAGCACAGGCAGCAATAAAGGATCACTTAGAAGCATGGGACGGTGGGTGGGCCCACTTTCAACCACCCACAGCAATGCTAACAACCGGTTCACCCAAACCAGGCTGAACTGGTAGAAACCCGCCCCTGGCCTAGTATTACAAGATGGAAGCAATACCATTATCATCCTGTTCCAACCTTCCTAACAGCATATTACAAAACTGCATTTATCTTTAGTTTAAATAATCCTACCCAATTCAGAACTCTACCCATTGGCTTCAGGTGCAAAGGGGCAAAGTGGTGCTCAAAATTAAGCAAACTCTTCAATTGAAACACAAAGTTGAATGTGCGAGGAGCTTTGAAAGAAGAGAGACTAAGTGAGGAAATAATGCTATAAGCCAAGTGAGAAAGATAGGGGACAAGAAATATCCTTGCTCCTTGGAAGCAGCTGGACTACTGGCCCCATCACCCACAATTTCATAGCTGGACATTGTTAGAAAGGATGGGAGTTGCAGTCTGGAGGCCCAAATAGGGCAGCCATTGTTAATGGAAGGGCAATAGGACAGAAGTATTGAGAAAATGGCACAGGAAGGAATGAAAATTACCAAACACCCCCACCCCAACCCATATGTTTCATTAACATGGCTTTGAATTTAACTCACCATATATACTTGCATATAAGCCAAGTTTTTCAGCACCCAAAATGTGCTGAAAAAGTCACCCTCAGCTTATACTCAAGTCAATAAGTTTACCAGTTTTCATCGGTAAAATTACCGGTAGGTACCTCAGCTTATATTTGGGTGGGCTTATACTAGAGTCAATAAGTTTCTGGGTTTTGGTAGGTAAAATTAGGTACCTCAGCTTATATTCGGGTCTGCTTATACTTGAGTATATACAGATACTTTAGACTTCACTCAGATAGTTCCTGCATTCCAGTGAGGACTTGTGGACTTTCTTCTACAGATGGGTGTATTTTTTTTCAGTCACAAGTGTGCAGTTCAGTTACAGTACAGCCAAAGTGCTGGATGGTTACAAAGACTATTTTGCTCTAAAGAGGTGGTGCAAATGGCTCCTTCTGCAAAGCTAGTCTAATATCACCAGATACTAGTCCACCTGAATGGACCCATAACCGAACTCGTTAGTCACAAAATGACCAACACAGCATTCACCTATTCCCACAAAGAGGGACATTATGGGTTCCATTCTCATGATCTGAGTGTGAAGGATGCAGCAATGAAAATGGAGAGGACAATCACTGCACCTCTGTTTTCACCCCAGTACCTCAGTGAAAGTGGTGATTTCATCTATTGTGAGCCACCCAAGTTCCTAAATGGGATGTGAAGTCATACACAGCGAATAAATCATAATAACGTTTTTACAGTCCTGGCAAGTCATTTTCTGATGACGAAAAGGAGGAAATAGATCCAGGAGCTTCTAACAATTCCTGAAAGTCTAGTTCCAGCAGTTTTGAAGCCAGTAACTCTACTCTGCTTGAGGCAGACCCAGAAAGTCCCGGAAGTCCTTGCTTGCACCCACTAAGCACCTCTCAGGCTGTGTGGTTCACCAACACCACCCCAATCCTAAGCAGAGGCAAACTTTAAAAATACAGCCACAGAGAATTGAGCTCAGTGGGTCAGATAGATTGACCAAGAAGCAGGCTGGCAGGAGAGCAGACTCTAAGGCAGGAGTCTCCAAACTTCGCAACTTTAAGACTTATGGACTTCAACTTCCAGAATTCTAGGAGTTGAAGTCCACAAGTGTTAAAGTTGCTAAGTTTGGAGACCCCTGCTCTAAGGAGTAGTGTACCTCGGCTGTGCATCTGGTGGCTCAGTGTGACTTATTTATTGGCGTCACTTACAACAACTTTTCAAACCTCAGCTCTGCCATGTTTATCTCATTGGGCCATGACTCTACCTCGCTGTGTCTCTTGGATTTGTCATTTGTTTACCAGGGCAAGCCTTGATTACTTTACAGCTGTAGGACTCTTTGTTTCTGAACATCCTATCTAAGTTTGCATATCTCTGATTGTGGCAGGTACTGAGCTTCCTGTCTGGTGGATGGCAGCTTCCTGTCTTGTGGATGGCAGCCAGCTGTGTAAGCACAGAAAAGATGTAGCCACTGTGAAGGACTACGGGTTCATTTTCTACCTGAAAACATGTAGAACAGACATACGGTTTTGAAAGAGTAAGGCAACTTTTGGCAGGAGCAGCTGGGCAGCCCAAGTTCATTTTTCTTAGATGCTAAAGACATTATACTCAATCATTTTATCAAAACAGTAGGACTGGGGGGGAAATCCCTTCCTTTATGTATACATACAAACACAGTATGAGATAGCTGCATTTCACCTGGGTAAATTCACATCATGGATGCAGTGTGATGTTTTGGGTGGACAGACAATGCCATTCACCTTTCCAAAGTGTTTTACGTTACTCTTAAGGCCTTGACCAAGGGGATGTGATGGCTCAGTGGCTAAAGACTCTGAGCTTGTCAGCTGGAAAGTTGACTGCCCAAGTTCAAGACCCCAGAGCCATGCAATGGAGTGAGCTCCCATTACCTGCCCCAGCTCCTGTCAGCCTAGCAGTTTGAAAACATGCAAATGTGAGTAGATAAGTGGGTACCCACTTTGGATGGGAAGGTAATAGCATTCAATGCACCTTGGCATATAGTCATGCTGGTCACATAACCACAGAAATGTCTTTGGATACCACTGGCTCTCTCAACTAAGAAGTAGAGATGAGCACTGCCCTATACAGTCAGACACAACTGGACAGGGGAGACCTTTATCTTTACCTAAGGCCTTGACCGCTGATTCCTGTAGCCGAAAGAGATTTTGGTGCTTGTGCTATGCATATCTTACTCTTCTAGGGCTTCCTGTAGTTGCCTGGAAAAGTTGAAGAATCTTCCCAAACTATAGGAGGAAGCCCCTCAGTGCATAAACTCTGGTTAATTTTTAGAAATGGGCAAATGTGTTGCAGTAGAAAGCAGTTCAAATGGATTAGTGCTTTTCACAAATTTTCATGAAAGCAAAGCACCTCCTTGAAGTTTTCTACAGTGTGAGGGTTAGTATATGTGTATGACATACAGCATTGGCAGCAAGCAACTCATCTTAGCTCATCAAAGGCTAATACAATTTTTTTTTAAATGTTTTAATTTGCCCTTAGAATGATAAGCGAGTAACAAATTAATGTTTTGGGCAGTTTAAAAGGAATTCTACCTAATCCCTTCTAAGAAAGGAGAGATATCAGGAGCGGAACCTGATGGAAATTTTAACCAAGTAGGTGGCTTTACGTGGGGGAAACTGGCTCTTGATACCAAATACATATTTAAAAACCATAGAACAGACTGTGCTACTTTGGCAGAAGAAAAAAATTAATAGCATTCTGAGATAAAACATTGTTGAAAATATTTTTGCAAACCCTATTTTTCCCACTATGTCTTCAATGGTAAACAAACTTCAAACTGATTCACATATTCTGTGAGTCTGTGGTGACACAGACAGGCAGGTTCATGCACAAAACACTACTCTACCAGGCTGATTGCAGACTTATGGATTAATTGAATTTTATGTATTTACTTTAAGGAAAGGAACTGAGTGTTTACAGTCCAGCAGGAAAACAGAAGTACTGTTTCGGCATCAAAGTGCTGGTGTCTGGTACATAATTAATTGCAAATTCCCAGCTACCTTGAGCTTACTTTAGTGGCCATTTGCATTTGTGAGAATGGTAATGCCCCATGAATAAACATGAATGATAAGTATATAGATCTATATAAATACATGCGTTATTTGTGAAGAACACCTGGATGCAGCTTTCTGTCTCAAAGCTGTTCATGACATACATGGAGGAAAGAAAAGAGGCATTTCAATATACTCCTTATTAAAATAATCATTGACTTGTTCATGGGCAAGACAGATGACATTTGCAAGAATCCTTGTTTTGCATCTTCTACTCTTATTCTATTCAACCCTTGGGTGAAAGATGTTTCTCGGGAAAATGTATTTATTTAGAACTTCATCTGATTTAATAGAAAAAAATGGTTCTTGCCATGGCAGGAGGGAACACACATTTTTCTCCCCGAACTGACTTTCAGGCTACAACTACAACTCTTCCAGCCAGTATTTTCTTCTTATCAAGAAAACTTGCGGAAGATTAATTTTCTCAGCGTGTCTTCCTTTTAAAGTGGCTGTTTTTCAATGCCATTTAAAGATAGCACTCTGATCAATTCTCGGTGGTCGTGTGCACCAGCCAAAGGAAGGTGCCCAGGTCAGTCTGTCCCACATCGAGAAAACAACAGATGCTGCCAGAAAGAGGTGGCAAAAGGAGTCATTTATCTAACAAACACAAACATCTGCATACCAAAGTATGTGAACAGACATTCACGTGTGTTAAGGTTTTGTCAAGAGGTTCCCCTTTTTTGTGCAACTTTTTGTAAGGGAGACGATGCCAACCCTGCTCAGGATGCTATGATTAAATGTTATGATTAATCCACAGCCACTTAAAGTGGCTAATTAATAAAAGAAAAGATTACTGTCTACACAGGTTCCTGTAACATGATTGATTGATTGATCATATGCCATTGAGTCACTATTGGCTCTTAGCAACTGCATAGATTTCCGCCCCCCATGGCTTGTAATGTGAATGTAGCTGTTGTCAATGGAGATACTCAGTCATCCCAGGTCATAGTTGTCTCAAAGTTACTTTTTCAAAAGACAACTGGAGTATTTCTTTTTCCCTTGAGGAGGAAGAAGACATTTCACTTTGCATCCAAGAAACTTCATCAGTTGTGACTGGGTGGTGGGGAGATGGAAGTATAGGTTCTGATGGTATTAGGATGGGGGCTAGGAGAACTGGATGGATTGTATTTCTTTGCAGTCATCTGAGAGCCATTTGGGAGTTTATCTGTGCCCTGTTGTGCCTATTATATGTTATCTGTTATATCATCTTCATTTAACAACCCCATAATCCCTTGCTGGGTGGGGTCTGGGCAACTGAATGGAGCTAGCAGAGAATTTACTGGCTGGATGCCCTTCCTGACACCAATGCAGAGATTTGTTCAGCAGAGACATTCTCACTGTGCCCAGAGAGAGAAATATCTGCCTCTACCTAGGGCTGAATTCATGGCCTCCTGATTGTGAGGCGAGAGCTCCAACACTAGGCCACCACACCACTCCAATATGTTATCAGTTTTATGTGCCCTGTTACATCTGTTATAATGTGCCTGTTATATCATAGAAGACAGCATCTAGAAACTCATACACCAGTTTCAAATATGTTCAATGGTACAGGGCCTTCCCAGTCAAGAATAGCCAAGGGAGAGGAAGAACGAGAAGGCCGCCATAGCTGGCAACTCTTGGAAGCAAGGGAACAGCATCCAGAGCTCAGACAAGGAAATGGGATATACACAGAGGTGGTATTCAGCCAGTTCCAACAGGTTCCAGAGAACTGGTAGCAATAATTTTGACTGGTTCAGAGAACCAGCAAATACCTTCTCTGATTGGCCAACACCAACCAGAAAATACCACCTCTGATTGGCTGACAGCATTGCCACTCCCACTAAGCCATGCCCATAGAACCGGTAGTAAAAAAATAGAATCCCACCACTGGATATACATTAGGCAACTAATCCACAATTCCAAACCTGACACTGTTAAATCCATTGGGCAGGCAATGTTAAAAATAATTATCCAATTGACTATATAAATAGTTTCTGCACATAGAATTGCAGGGAAGGACATTTTGTCTTTCTCTGTCGGATATCAAAACATCTTGGGCCAGGCTGAAATGGAATCTGTTATGGTGACATGATCTCAGCTGCAATCCCCCAAAACATCCAGAGAGAAATAAGATACCATAATTGTTTCACACGAGCAGATACCATTAGGATGGATGTAGGGGTTACCCATCAGTTCTTTAAACATGCCTCACTGGTTATTGAACCTTTTTTCTGGATTCATACAATAAATTGAACTGAACTAATCAAATAGGTTCGGGTCTTACATAATGTTAAACTACAAAAATAACCTAATTAAGGTTAGCACTAATCAAATTTAGCATGTTGTGTGGCTACATTTTCTAGGTCATTAACCAATCTAGTTAAGTGTGGCACTCTATAGCCCTGGAGAAACAACCTTCTCAAAGCAATATTACAATTCCTCTTATGGCTTAAACTCAGTAGGCGTATCATTTATATTTTTATATAAGGGAATATTAATTTGAACGTACGGTAAGGATATAGTTGCATGGATGAAGGGGATAGACAGAGAATGGTCATACAAGTTATTCAGTTCAGAAAACAAAATTAATATGAAAGCTGAAGAAAATGCAATGGAGAAAACAATCTTTTAAGAT
>JANHFR010003520.1:120191-130355 GCA_032468015.1 Mimophis mahfalensis
GTGAGTCTCCATCCCACACCATCACCCTTACCTTCTCAGGCCAGGTGAGGAGTGACGGGGAGGGGAGGGCATGGGAGTCGGGCCAGTCAGTGGTGGGATCAACCAACAAGGAACCACAGCAGAGGGCCGAAGGAGCCGCATGTGGCTCCAGAGCCACAGTTTGCAGACCCCTGTTCTAGTCTAACTCCCTGCTCAAGCAAGAGATCTTATGCCATGCTTAAAAGCCCCCAGTGATGGAACAGCCACTTCTGAAGGTACTGTTCCACTGGGATAGGAAGCTGTGGCACTCATGTTTTTTTTCTCTAACTAACCTCTGTTTTCTCCATATCATTCCCAAATAGGAAGGAAGTAGATGAAATATATTTGAATATTAGTTTCGATTGATAGTTGGCTGTTGGGTTGAGCTCCGAGCTTGGCAAGTTGGCTGGAAATGTTTCATCACAATTCATCACACACCATCAGTGCGCTTTGAACTGTGTTTGTCTGTCAGAATGCTAGCCTTAAATACCTTTTTATGTGATGCATTCATGCATATGAATGGTGAGAAAATGTTTGCAACCAAGTTGCCAAGCTCGGAACTCAAACCAAAAGCCCAAAGCAGATGTTTATCCAACCCATAAATATCCAAATAAGGGTCTAATAGGATAATTTACTCTGGCTTATAATTTGTGGTTATCTAAGAAAGTGATCATAGGGTAGTATTCATCGTTGAGTCTGCTCAACTGTAAGTCAATCACGGTTGAACCCTGGGCACAGAAATATTGAGTTGTATTGTTCCCAACCAATAGTCTAAAGGCTAGATCGTCAATCAGGCTAGAAACTGGGAGACAATGAGTTCTAGTCTTGTCTTAGGAACAATGCCAGTTAGTTGACTCTGGGCCGGTCACACTCTCGGTACTAGGAATGAGATAATGGCAAACCACTTTAAATGTCTCGCCAAGAAAACTTCAGGAAGCTGGCTGGAGGATTCTGGGAGCTGAAGTCTACCCAAGACTTGTCAAGCTTGGGAAACCCTACAAAAGGATAACAGACTATGAATGCTGTTGTGCTTAGAAGCCAATCATTTCAGTCATATTGACTATCTGCTTTTGATTTCTGCATTAAAATGCTTTCACAAAAGAGCAAAAAGAACTTCAAAGGGTATATATAGAACCCTCTTTCTTAGTTCCATAAAAAATTTTCTAATGCCCATGCTGGCAGGGGATTTGGGGAACTGTAGTCCAGTCTAATCCCAAGAAGCATGAGGTTGGCCCACAAATGCCTTAATAGCTGCCGGGGAGAGAGAGAAAAAAGCCTCTTCCAACAGAACCAGGAACTTTAAATAGAACTGACTGGAACATTTGAGTATAGCACTGAAAAGAAAGAAGTTTTATCTTTAAAGCAATGATTCATTCCACATTCACACCCTTCTCATCAGACGGGCTATTGACCCCCCCCCCCCCAAAAAAAGGTGAAAATGTTGATATTGTGAAATCACTAACTGCCGGACTGTAGGAGGGCAAATTACCCCAGCTTTAAATTTATATATAGATTGCTTATCTTGAGAAAAATTGCCATTACAGCTTAGCCATCTCTTGCCGTCTACCATTATATTACATTTCTTGCCTTGCTTTCAGTCCCACTTAATCTATTGTTAGAATACGAAGCTTCAGAGACTGACCTGAGGTAGCCCTCTGTATTTCTTTGCCGAGCCAAAGCATAGATTGGATGCAATAGTCTCCAGCTTGGCAATACCTCGTGATATAAAATTGGCCAATTAACAGCTTTTACCTTGGATGCCTATTGGGCAAAGAAGCTTCACTGGGTTGGTCAGGCCATGGTTTGAATTATGATACAGTTTGCCTATGGAATCTTACTATTACAGTATAGCTGTGATTGTGGTCAAGAAACCACAAGGTTAGAGAGGATTTTGAAAACATCATTCTCTGGACTCTTATCCCCTAACCTGCCCTCCAACTCTTGTGTAAAAATAGGATATTTCAACTGCAAACAGTATTGAAATCAACAATAAAGTAATCTTTGAGTTTATGCACCCATCAACAAAACCAACAGGGTTCATTATATCTAAGTGACTAAATTACAAAAACTAGATACGAATAGATGAGTTTGGAAAAACTGTTTTTTTCTAACAAGCAACCCAATAGGCTGAGTCATTCATGCTGTTGAAACAGAACAGTTATTACAGGAGTTAGAACACAGCATATACAATTGATGGGATTTATACACCCAAAATTACAGAGTTTGGTTTATTTTTAAAAGTTTCTGCTGGCACAGTATTTTAAAAAATAAAATAAAAAAGTGATAAAGGTATACTCTTAAGTTACACTAACTTGTATGTAGTGATCTTGCCATTAAGAGGACAGAGATTAAAGAATCCCATCCAATACCCCTTGCAAATAAAGGCTGCAAGAGAAATGTTTGATTGTGTGCAGAAATTTAATTCCCAGAATGAGTTGGAGGAATAGATTCTGGGAACTTCATTATTTTTCATGATGCAAAAAAAATTACCAAAAGGGGGAGGGGGAGGGAGGGAATCAAAGGTTTAATATTTCAAATCAATTTATATGACAGACTACGTATTAAAAAATAGCAGCTGAAGATATTAAACTTAGATCTCCATTTTCATCTCATTTCTGAAATATGTGCATAAAAAGTCTATATAAAGGAAGTGTTTCACAAAGCTTTAGAGACAGTTTCTTAAAAAAAACAAAAACAACTGGTCAATACAATTAGCTACAATTATTCTTCCAGGGACTTCCACTTCTGTTGATTTTCCAAACTGTTGGGCAAGTTTTTTTTTTTTTTTTTAAAAAGCAGATAAATTTTAGATAATTGCGCAGATACAGAGGTTGTCAGGAATACAACACCATATTGCCACACTGAAATATATTTAAGCTTTTTAAAAAATATTTCTTTTCGATAGAATATTGAAGGCTTCAATATTAAAGGAAATCTATTATCTCTATTTTAGATGTGAAACAAATATTTTACTTTAGATATTCATCCATGCAGTAGCTACTTGACAATATCCCATGTACAAAGGCTATTTAAAATGCAGGTCGTTTTAATGAGTGGTTTACACTGAGCAAAATCCCTCCATTTTGTATGTAAAGCAATCTGTGCAAATTAATATGTTATCTGTAACAAGGTCCATCTTTTGTTTGCTCTGCAGGCAAAATCAGAGCATTCCTGGTGGTTTAACTTAGTGTTATCTAAAAGTTAACCAATCGCCACTAAGTGCTACCTAAGTACCACCATTTATGTCAGCATATGGTTGCCTGAACACTTAGAACTTCCTTTGGTCCACATCACGTGAAGCTTCAGTTCCTCTTTCCATCCATTTTATATCAAATGAGTAGTTGACCGACTGAAGGTATGGCTTCTCTTTTCAAATACTGATGGCAGATTGATCAAGGAAGGAGAATGGATGCTCTGTATTGTTTGGGGGAAGAAAAAGCAAATGTTAAGACTATGATCTCTTGCAGGAAAAAGAGTATCAATGAAGTACCTTTCAAAATGTGTGAGTAAGAGAGAGGAAGCATAATCAAAACTATTTTGGGAAACATTCTATTCTAAATTTCTATTTCTATTCTATTCTGTTTATTCTAAAACATAAATCTTCTGAATGTTTGTTATTCATGAAATGTCTCACAGTCCATTTTTCATCCCTAAAAGCAACTCCAAGTGTCTTCAGCAACACGATTGACACAGGTGTGTGTACGTAGCATATATTTCAAAATAGAGCTTCCTGCGATTTTTAGGGCCTGCAAAGTTCACGTCTGATGTAAGCAACCCTCAAAAGAGAGGAAAACAGTAAGACCTCATTTGTTATTTATTTAAGGGCAGTTTCACCCTACCAAGCTTTCCAGTCTTTAAAAAGATAACTTTATAGTCATTTGTTTTTATTGCGAGCACACGGCCCACATTAAAAATGAAATTGTTTCCTGCTCTCAAGACAAAGTGTTTCATTTACTCATTTCTACCAAATCTTATCTTCTTAGGACCAAATGGCACTCCGTCATTCAGAACAGGTGGTCCTGTTGGGCTCATAGTTGCTCCTCGAGAGCAAGGGGCAGGAGACTGAGTGGGCCTCTACACAACCATCTTGTGCAACATTTATAGCAACTCCTGGACCAGGAGTTTCTGCACTTGGTCTTTCATGCCTTGGTCATTTCTTGGTTGTATTCCTTCAATTGGTTTTACATTGGGCTGTTCTTGAAGACCAGCTGGCAGCTACAGATGGTGCCGTATTTATAAAAGTACTGTATACGTACATCTAATTTGTATGCTGTCCAACTCACTGCAGCTCTAGACAGGGTATAGTGTAAGTTAAAACAACAACAACATACCCAACAAAATAAAAACCAAGACGACAATAACCTGAGAACAGTACCCTGGGGAAATCAATACAATTCTCACAAAGGTTCGTATTTCTTTAACCCAGCACTTTTGGAAAGAGCCAGGTCTTCAAGGCCTGTTTAAAGCATGACACAGGCCCCTTAAACCTGCAGGAAATACTGTGGTTTGAATAATTATGGGCAGTCCTCATTGTGCCTATGCAATACCACTATTTTGCACTGGTTATCAGCCGATTCAAGATGTGGTTGTCTGGGTGCTGGCTGTCACCTTTAAATCTTTATGTGTCTTAGGACCTTTATGAGATTGGGAAAAGAGGTCTTCCTTCGAGTTCTTCTTCCTAGAGGGGATTAGCCTTGGGACCCTTGAAAATGGGCCTCACTCTGTCACGGTTCTTCTTCCTACCTAGGATTAGAGCAACTGTAACAGTTTTGGAACAAAAGGAGGCCATTAAGACCTGCTCGTTGCAGGAAGCCTTCAGGGACTGAAGCTGTGCATGCCCTTTCCCTCCTCGAAATCTGTGGTGGAAATCTATACTGGAACGCAATTAAGGACGATAAGTGGTTTTATTATTGCTAGTTTCACTGTTGTTGCAGATGGGATGTATGACACTAGTGCCAGTTGTGACTGAAGCAGCTTATGAATTATCTAAATTTGCCCCAAGTTGTAAAGATCATTTAATGATGTTGACGGTCTGCACCAGACAAATGTAGGGAGATCCAAAGAGAAGGAAGGAAAAGTTGGCCACCGTGCATCGCATCCTAGGTCCCAAAGGTGCTTCTTCAAAACTGAACTGAACCAAAGAAGGTGTTTGGATGAGAAGTGAAACCTCTTGAAGAAAAAAACAAAACAACCAGTCCAGTCACCTTTTGAAAAAGCACCTTTGGGACAACCAGGACCTGGATGACTGAGAATCTCCATAGACATCTCATTCTGAGCTACTTTGCATCACTGAGACCATGAATATCTCGATTGTTCTGCTACAAACCAGCAACAGGAGAATATATAGACGTAAACATTGTGAAAGGATGGACTGTGTCTTTGTTTTTGCTCAGGAAATTTTGGGATTTTTTTTTCTCAAAAGGAAGGCTTAATCTAACAACATTTTGAAACTAGCATAAATGTGAGAAGAAACCCAGAAGTAACCGTTATCTTATCCGATACCAATTGTTAAATCAAAAGATCAAGATAAGGCCCAGAGAACCCAAAGAGAGCCAGAATCCATTGGATCTTGGATAGACCATGTGCCATATTTAACACAGATTATTTTGTCTCCAAGAAGTGCCCGCAAAGTGATGATGCTCACTTTAAGCAGCTTAAACTTCATCACTGCTGATGAATGGATAGCAACTGGCCAGGGAGCAACTCTTTAAGTTTTCAGAGCTGGAAGCCATCTGCCCTTCTAGGTCATGGGAAGAACGGGCTAGAGGTTGAGATCTAATATTTTGGGAGGTCCCGTCAATAGAGTTGGAACGTTGTATGTTAAAGGGATGTTTAATTGGTCCATTTAAGCTGTATGTAGAAGCAGTACGGATCATCTAAAAACAATACAAGGAGGAGGAAGGAAACAAGGTTAATATACATATTGCATCCAAGCCAAACTTAAGGATTTTACATACTTTCATTAACACGGATTTTAACTGTAATTAGAGCTCTGCTACTCTTCAAATCAAAATAACCAAGAATGTCCTTTCAGCCCAAAAGTGCAACACATTCACGATAGTCTCAGCAAGATCTACCGTTCCCCATCATGATTTTCTTACCATTATAACTAATCTTTTCAGCTGTTACAGCAATATAAATCTTTCAGAGGGGGTGGACTCACTCTAGCATAAGGCCACTGAAAGCTGGCAGCTGCATTAAGATAAAGAATGTATTTGACACCTCCTTCTCCATAAAGATATCCTTAAATAACATCAACACCTGTTGAAACCTTTAGATCTACATTAACCTCACTAGCCATGCAAATTATAAAGCACATGTACTGAGTCTTAGATGCATCAGCGTTGAATGTCTCTTAAGCACTGGTTTCTGTTTCTTTGACTTTCTATCAACCATACTAAAACTTAAGATATCATATAAACACTTCTGAATAGAGGCAGTTGTTGGCCTGCAACCAAGGTTATGGTGGAGCTGCAGAAGGTAGCTAGGGCTGGTCCTCCAAGTTCCAGCCTTCCTAACAGCCCTGTGGTCATGTGCATGCGATCTGTGTGTTTGGCAGCGGGTTCACACTTACGACCTGTTATACTGCTCCATGATGATGGGATTGCCATTTTCAACCTTTGCTGTGGACTTCCCCAGAAAGTCAGCATCTCCTTGAAAAGTCAGGGAAGGATGGAGTTGCTGGGCTACGTCTCCCCCACCAATTCCCCCTCCTGCAGCCTGTCTGTGCTCTGCCAACCACTCATGCACCCCCAGAACACCCTCTCCAAGCCACACCATGCCTCTCCGTGCACCCCATTGGATTTCTCCACGCGCTTCGCAATCTGTACCTCTAGTGTATCCCCACATCCTCATTGCATCTCTCATGCACCCCTCACAAACCCCCAACAGGTGCTTCTTATGTACCCTCTTGCACCCTACCCAACCCACACACCTCTGATACAGGCTTGCACATCCTCTCCGACCCATCCCTTTTGTGAACCCTCTCACTCCCTGTCTCACTTGGCACAGCCACTTAGGTGTCTGGGCCATGCAATTTCCCCACTTTGTGGGAAGCATCAGGAAGTTGCCTTGCTCAACAGTTATGAGATTAACAGCAACACATTGTTGTCATGTATTACGACTTTTTTCCCTTTCACTAAACTAGGGGTGGGCGTGGCCACACATGATGCATCTGGCCTGCAGACTGCAAGTTTAACACCCCTACACCCCTACTCTATAGCCGTATTGTCACTGCAGGTTTTTTTGTTGCCAGCTAAGCTTCTACTCTGGATCTTGCAGGAGACTTCCTTATCTCGTAACCATAGTAATTACGTGATGCAGCCAATGTTTTGCTTTCATATCTGTTAGTACTCTGTACGCATGTCTAAGAATTTAGTTTTTCTCTCTTCCTGTTTCGTCTCTCATGTGATACTGGATTGGTGAGACATCGGACATAATGTAGTCAGCTAGGTTTATTCTATTATTTTCTGAAATAAATGTTTTTAGAATGTGCTTCGGGTTTCTTTTGTTTTTAAACATGCATCAGAGAAACTCAAGATCCATCTTGATAAGTGGTGTTTTTTTATTGACCCCCTTCTGACGGGGGATAGGAGCTAAATTCATGCTCTGACATGGTAGCAGAGTTTCTTGTTCGTCTACTGAAGCTGAATATCCTTGTGTTTCAGATGCATGTAATTCTAGCAATGGAAATTCCAATTGCTGTTATATATGTTGAGAACTACCTGTACTCCTAAATAGGATGCAGAAGATTGGAACAAGTTCCACCTGTCCACTGATGAAATAATGACCAGAAGCAAAAGATGTTTTCTTTGTCCTTGCACACATCAAAATCCATTCAAGACAAGACTTGGGGTAAATAGGAAAAGAGCAAAGGAGAATCTGTTGTCCTCGAAGCACTGCGGAAGTAACTAAGCTGCTAATATTTAAGAGAACTTCTTTAACATGATTTTGTTATGATCTCATGGGCAAAAAATATAAAGTTTGGTCTGGTTGGGGAAAGGGGAACAGGAAAGTCAGCTATCACCAGCTTCTGCGTTAATTTGTGGCTAAAGAAAGCACAAATTCATTTTAACTGTATTAATGAAAATTTTTCTTCCCAAATTCTTGGTTCAAGTTAGTAGCTTGAATATTTTTAGCAAATTGCTTTTTGGCCTGTAACATGTTTTTCAAATAGACATCTGTGCATTCACATGTGTAAATTCATGTCTGCACAAACCAGTGATGAAAGGCAAGATTCATTACCTTGGTTTATATAGAATGTTGGTAACATTTGGACAATCTTGTCAAATATGTTAGAAGATCTTTCCGGTTATTCAAATGTTTTTAAAAATGTTCAGATACCCTGAAAACATTTGTTTTGTTTTCTTAAAATCTCTCATTTGAATCTATTAAATCCATCTCAATTTATCCATCATGCTTTTTTTATTTCTGGATATTATTGGAAAATATGACTTTATTACTAAGGATTCTATTCTTTACTATATTCTAGTCACACTGACCAGATACCATGTTTCCCCAAAAATAAGATCGGGTCTTGTATTAATTTTCGCTCCAAAAGATTCACTGGGGCTTATTTTCCAGTTAAGTCTTATTTTCAGGGAAATATGATACTAAATGCATCTTTCTGGCCAACGATTTTAACTGGGGCTAATTTTGGGGGTAGGGCTTATATTACGAGCATCCTGAAAAATCATGCTACAGCTTATGTTCTGGTTGGGTCTTATTTTCAGGGAAACGCGGTAGTTGGCACGGCTTCAGAAAATTAAAATATATGATATCAGTAGGTCCATTATTCCAATAAGCACAGTATCCATATATTCCCAAGTTCCCCAGGCAAGTCACTACTTACTGCTAAAGATGAAGTACTGGCAAGGCGGCCCCCTAAACAGCTTTCACTGGTGGTGCAGAAATGCTTGCCATCTACGCTGTTGTGGGCTATCAAAGCTCTTCGAAGGGCTCTCTTTGGGGTCTTGGAAAAAGAGAATGCTCGTGTAACCTGAAAAATGTTGGCATGGAAAAAGGGATAGGTAAAACAAGGAAGTTGTGCCAGATACTTAAATGTGGTTCCAAATGTTAGCCGAAGACGACTGCGCTGAGTTTTAAGTACACTATGATTCACAGAATGTTGTAATCTCATTTCAGGTTACACACACTGCAAGTTCAATTTCTTTTTCTTTCTTTTCTTTTTTTGGTTTGCCAAGCAAAGCCGTCAAGCATATATTGTAGACTTTCAAATAATTTACCGAACTGGTTAGTTTTTTACAATGATTTGTTTTACCGATTTATATTTCACTTTCCTTGTGCAAATTCGAGGTAGGTGTATAGGACATAGCTTCCTTCAACTTCAATCCTTCAACAGCCAGCTTGAATTAGGTTTGGCTGCGAGCTTTGTTACTCTTATTAGTCTATTTTACTCCTCTCAGGGTGATTGACAAGGAAATTCTAATAAACAGGGGAACACAGAGTGTAGATTTTTGTGGTTTCCCAATTGGTGGAATTATTTCCAAGCAATGCTTCATGAGACAATGAGAATGTTCTAATGCTAGCAAGGCTAGCAAAAGATCAGTAGAGGTAGTCCTCCACTCACAACCAGAATTGAGCCCAAAATTTCTGTTGCTAAGCAAAACAGTCATTAACTGAATTTCTCCCCCCCCCCCCATTTTATGACCTTCCTTGCCACAGTTGTTAAGTGAATCTGGCTACCCTGTTGCTTTTGCTTCTCAGAAGGTTGCAAAAGTTGATTGTATGACCCTGGGACACTGCAACCGTCATAAATACATGCCAGTTGCCTAGCATTTGATCACATGACCGCAACGGCGGTAAGGGTGAAAAAAACGGTTATAAGTCACTTTTTTCAGTGATGTTGTAACTTTGAACGGTCACTGAATGAACTGTTGTCATTCAAGGACTACCTGTATGTATTGTCTCACACAGCATTACCTGGAAGTCATTTCCCTACTAAAAGAGGAAACAACAAATAAAGGAATAAGAATTGCATCTCTTAATCAAGCAACAGCAGCAGATTCCTCTATGCTTACAGAAAGCATTGCAGGTGAAAAGCTCTAAAACAGTGGTTCTCAACCTGTGGGTCGGGACCCCTTTGGGGGTCGAACGACCCTTTCCCAGGGGTCGCCTAAGACCATT
>JANHFR010003521.1:72859-84597 GCA_032468015.1 Mimophis mahfalensis
GTCGCACTCTCCATTCTGACTCATGTTAACATCCACGTCAGAGGCCAAGCTACGGCTGAAGAAGAAAAGCCTGATGTTCCCCAGTACTCTGGTCACTTAAGCAGCAATTATGTTGTCCACTGGGTTGAAAAAACGCGGGAGAACTGTACTGGAGGATGCCACACAGTATCAAAGAAAAAGATGGTAGATAATGAAAATAAACAGGGGAGGTAGGGAAATGGAGGGGCAATCCAGCAAAATTCAAATTTAGATAATTTCTTTGTTTTTCTCCTTGTATGTTGATATAGGAATTTGCTTACTTGTAAATGTTTCGTTTGTTTGTTTTTAATTAATAAACATTATTTTAAAATTTAAAAAAAAATGCCACACAGATAGCCCCACATTTCCATTGCTAAGCAAAACAGTTGTTGGGTGAATTTTGCCCCATTTTACATCCTTTCTTGCCACACCTGTTAAGTGAATCACTGCAGCTGTTGAGTTAGTCTCACGGTTGTTGAAGTGAATCTGTCTTTCCCCATTGACTTTGCTGGTCAGAAAGGGGGGAGGTTGCAAAAGGGGATCACATGACCTCGGGATACTGCAACCGTCATAAAATAGGGGTTAAGTTGCCAAGTGTCTGAATTTTGATGACATGACCCTGGGGATGATGCAACAATCACAAGTGTGAAAACCGTCATGCCACATTTTTTCAGTGCCACTGCCATTTTGAACAGTCACTAAATGAACTGTTGTTAAGCGGAGGGCTACCTGTGTTTAAAAAACAAACAAAGACAAACGCAAGTAGAAGAAGCGTTGGGAAGCATTTCCTACAGAGACATGATCAACATACTTTGCAAATTTCACAGTGGTGGCATTGCGAGGTACAAATCCCGTGTGAAACTGAATCTGGAACATCTTCATTGATGCCATCTTGAAGAGGAAGAAAAACAAAAAACAAACAAAAAACGGAATTAAGACGTGCTAGTGAAGACGTATGCCCTGAAGACACAAATCCTCATCTGACCACTTTCAGCATTTCATTACATTTATTTTCTGACTGCCAATCTTGTGTTAAAAGGCCTTTGGCCCTGGAACAGTTTATCTTGCATACCAATGATTTCCTGCTCTCAATATATTTATTCATAGAATTTGAAGCCATGCCTCCCGCTCCCCCCCCCCCGGCCCCCCGCCGCCGCTGGGCTCAGACAGCTAGAATCAAGGTCAGCCAGAACTATCTTGGCCAAGAAAAAAAGCTGAATTAGTAGCTGTTATTGTGAATAAATCTCAAGCATTTCAATTACTGTAGATACAGAACAATCTGAATTTTCTGCAGCAATCTGCAGAAAATTCATGTTCAGATTTCTCTTTAAATGTTTGATTTATTTTTTTAAAAAAAGGCTGGTTCTCAAAAGATCAAACCACAGCACTTGACTCTTAAAAATTTCACTTTCACTTTTGACATTTTCCTGCAGCTGTTGCAGTTGCATAATGTCCAATAATTATTTTATTTATACTTCTACAACTTTTGTTTAGAAAAAGTTGGTTGAGCTCAGGAAAGCAGCATAGTAAAAATGAGGAAATGGTTTCCTATTTACAGAATATTAAAAAGGAAAAAAGAAATCCAACCAACTGGTAAGAATCAAAGCTCTACCCTGAAGCGCCCAACAACATTTTCAGAACTTTTAAGCACAGAAATCCCCGGTTTGGTTGTTACCTTGGCTTGGAGTCTGCCACCTAAAGTGGACCTGGCATGATAGATCACGATGAGGACATCTCCTTGGACAGTGATGCCTAATGGGATGACTGCTTTCCCATCTTCCATTTTGAAATCCCTAAGGAGGATAAGCATAGGCGTGATTTTAAGAGCTGAATGCAATCGTAATTCACTCTACCAGTTTATTAGTTCATTGCTTTCCTATTTAAAGTACCGATGGAGATATTCTGACACATCTGCTCTTGCACCTGGAGCAATCATGCATACCATACAGAAGTGAAATTAATATCCCCTGATTTGATTTTGACTTCTACAGGTGTACAAAAGTCAAAAACAATTCATTTTAGCTTATTAAAAGATACGGTCGTAGACTAAAATATATACAGTTCAGTTTTACTTAAAGTTGGATCATTTATATGTGTGCCTTCACGTCACACACTATCAGATTAGTTCTGGCAGTTTACTCAGCAAGGTTTTTGGGAAGTGGTTTGCCATTGCTTTCTTCCTAAGGCTAAGAGAAGGGAACTAACCCAATGGCTGACTTCATGCCTTAAGGTTGGTTTCCTGGTTTCTAGCCTGGTAGAACCACTGCACCAAACTGGCTTACCACAAATATTTAAGGATTGCTCATACAGCTACAGTGGAACCTTGGGTTGTGAATGCAATCTGTTCTAGGATTGCGTTCGCAACCCAGTGTTCGCACTCCGAAGTGATGCTTCTGCACATGAGCAGAAGCCAAAATGGCACGGAAAGGAAGCTTTCCATGCCGTTTTTTGTCCACAAGCCGAGTTTTGGATCAGAAATCGATCCAAAACTCAGTGGGATTTTTGGGTCGGAACCCAAAGTGGTTGCAACCCGAGGCATTTGCAACCCGAGGTTCCACTGTATAGTATTATAAGTATTATAGTATTATAAGCTAGGATTAGTAAAAGCAAAAACATCTTTGTCTACCTACATTTTAAAAAAAATAGATTTTGGGGATAGTCCCGCTGACCTTGAAAATGTAAACAGGGATGAAGATTAGCCATATCCAAAATTTTATTCTGGTGTGGTCATTAAATAACTAACTTTCCTCTCTGTCAACCCAAAATCAGACTACGAACCGATCTGGGAACTCCCAAATTACATGGCCAATTGTTTCTATGGAAGTCTGGCTAAGTACCATGCGAACTGATCAACAAAGCACAAAAACACAAACATTCCTTGCACAAGCCCATTTCAGGGGACTCCTGTTCTAAAATTAGGTATTAATAATTTGCAGCAGGTATTTACAACTTCCTGTTGCTTACTAACACTGGATTCTAGTTATAAACATGCCAAGTTTAAATGGGACTTTTTTGAGAACCATTTCATACCACACTGCAGGATAATCTTCTCAAACCACATGGCCCTCCATATGTGTTAGTGCTACTCCCATCAACCCTCAACTTACATGACCAATGGATGATGGAAACGGCTGCTTAACATGTCTGAACTCCAAAGAGAACAAAATCCAGGCAAATCTGCCTTTACTTTAAAAGAACATTTAAAACGTGAAAGACTGGCCATCTCTGGCTCTTTTTCATCTGGATGCCCAGCTTAGCCTCCAAGCTAACGGAAAGGAAGGCATTGATCAATGCCAGTAAAACAGCCTTGATAAAATTCCAACTTCTCTTTTTCTTTCTACCCTTAAGGACTCTGGGATTTCTCTTCTTCTTCCCCATATCCCCTTTATGCTTCATCTTGTACTTCATAAATTGAAGACAGGGATGCTTTTAATATGAATCAATCCAGGGAGCCTTTCCACGGAATAATCAAACAAAACATCTAATAAAATAGCCAATGCATGAATTAGTACCTGCATCTGACAGTCAACTCTAATTGACTATGCCAGCCATAAAGCTGTGTTAGATTTTAAGGCACCCATGGATGTCCTCCCCACCCTACACATCACCGCAAGAGACAAAATGGTGGCTGTACGGAAATCCCACTTACTTCATCTTATCATATTCTTGTGAGGTAGTGGTTATTCTTTCATCTCCAACATAAACTTCACAGAAAGGCCTACAGCCATTGCGCTGCTTGCTGAAGAGAGGAACTGGAGTCATGATGATTGACTTTATGAGGATTGGCTTGCTGTGAGGAATTATGGGCTCATCCGCCATCATGTCACACATATATTCAATATATCTGGGAGCATATAAAAACACAGTCAATGTATATGGTCAACGAAGACTGCATGAGCCAAGTCAATGCAATACAGCTTCAAACATACATACAGTCGAACCTTGGCTCACGACCACAATCCGTTCCAGGATCGCGGTCGCGTGCCGAATTGGTCGCAACCTGAAGCGACGCATCTGCGCATGCGCAGGTGGTGAAACGGCACAGAAAGAAAGCTTTCTGTGCCCCTTTTTTGTCCGGAAGTCAAGTTTTGGATTGGAAGTCGATCCAAAACTCAGCAGAATTTCCAGTTAGGAACCTGAATTGGTTGCGAACAGAGGTATTCGCAACCCGAGGTTCCACTGTATCAAAGTAGTCAATCTCATCAATTAAGTGTGCAAAGGCATATATTCTTTCTCCTACCATTCTTAAGCTGCAAGTAGTTAAACAGTATTGTAACACAGAGATAGTCTGAGAAGAATATAGCCATCTTTTTTCAGTTTGTATAATCCCATAATAGGGAGACATACTTGCCCTAGGCTAGTGTTTCTCAACCTTGGTAACTTGGAAATATGCAGACTTCAACTCCCGGAATTTTCTAGCCAGGATGGCTGGAAGGGAATTCTGCAAACTGAAGCCCACATGTCTTTAAGCTGCCAAGTCGAGAAGCACTGCTGTAGATCAATGGCTGAAGCACAGGAGTGTTTTTTGCATATTTAGTTTAAGTGAGCATCATTAAACTCATACCAAGAAACAACTGATTTTTTTTTATTTTTTTACAAAAAAGGTAGCTTATCATTAATGGATCATTTGTTACATAGCTAGGTCATCCATGAATGACCATACTTGCTTCCTTATGGCCTAAAGATATGTCTAAATATGTAGCTGAACCATGTTTGAGGAACAAATGCTTTTAGCAAGGCTTGTGGGTTGTCATAATCTCTGCAGTTTTATTATTATATTCCCTCTTTTTGTGCTCTGTTGTATCTCTATGTCCGAATTTCTTATCAATGAAAAGTATATCGGAACCCTCAAAAATAAATTTATGTAGCAATCTAAATACACTTAAAAAAGGGCATGAACTTTAAAAAGCTATAAACATTATCAGCACAGTAAGGAGCAGTGGAATGAACAAGGAGCTCTCAATAGTGGAAAACAGGAAAAGCACTCAGTGCTATCTTGTAGAATGAACAGATTCACACAATATACTATGCCTACTGTGGTTAACCTTAGCATGCTACATGAGCCCAGACTGAAGTCAAATTGTGGTTAAGGAAAAATGTCTAAATGACAGGCCGCTATGACCAATTTATAAGGAATTAAATTCCCTTAACCATTGTGTGATTTGTTGTATGAATCTGGGAGTAACAGTTAGTGGTCAGTTATACCATTAGCCCTGCAGAAAATCATTTTAAAAAGAGTGGTCACAACTAAATCATTCTCACAATAACGTTTTCACTGGTCCTGCTCTGTTACTAGGCCTGTGGCACACAGACACTATGTTTAAAACTCAAATGAATTAGGAAAGGGGTGTCAAACTGGCGGGCCGGATGCATCACATGCAGGCCACACCCACCCCAGCTCCACGAAGGGGGAAATCGTCACAAAGCATCACATGACAGCAACATAACGCCACAGGTTTGACACCTGTGAATTAGGGGGTGTCAGCCTTCTGCCAGTCTGCATACAACAGCTTTGACTTTATTGTGGCTATGTTTCTATCTTTTTTCCCAATTAAAATAAATAAAATGTTAGAAAACGATGGGCAATGAAAAGGTTGGTGGGATATCTATATCTATAAAAGAGAAGTGTCCGTTGCTGGTATTTGTGGGTATGTCCCAGAAAGGCTCTTTCACCCGCCTACCAAAATGCCCCAAACTTTTCAGGTACCTATTTCCAACTCCAGAGACGAGCACTGGGGGGAGGGGGTGGGGTCAGGAAGGTGGTTGGCAAATTTTACATGATGAAAAAGAGTCCCAAAGTGGTCACCCCCATGGACATTTTACTGCCATACTGGACTGCGCATGTGCAGAGAGTTACCAGACAACCCATGCAAACTAGCCAATAGAGGCAAGGCATGCAAATCGGACAAAGAATGCTGGGAATTGTAGGCTGCAACATTTAGACCTAGTATGGTTCCTAACCGCTGAGGCAGAATTGGATGTAGCGGCTGCATGCTGCGGTTGCTATGCAATGGCGCTAAACCACCACCTGAGGGTGTCGTGGTGCTGTTAAGAGAAAATAGGCAGGCGCCCACGGCATCAGTTATGCGCTGGTTGTGTGTCTGGAGCTGGTGGCCAGGCTACTTTGGTAGGTGTGTGAATTCAAGATGCAGCAGTGACAGTGCCTCCATCGGTACCCTCTTCTCTTCAGTTTTGTCAAATTTTGAACTTCCCAGGACGGAGGAGGCGGCGGAACAGGTTTGGGCCTGGCGGGGCCGACCCAGAAGAGGGGAGGCAGCGGGAGGTGGTGGGATGACTTAGCCAGGCCCCATTATACCCGGGCAAAGCTAGTTAAACTAAAAAGAAGGGAAAATGAAAAAAACCAGTCAGCTCTGACACCTATGCTGGATTTTCAGGAACGCTTTAATTGCAAAGTGACCTAACCACTGTCTAATATTAACATCAATAGTATAATTATGAAACATCTCGCTGTGGACCATACGAACAGGATAGAACCCCGAGGAACCAAATGCCTTTGTAAGAAGACACACTTGATTAATCTGCTTACAGCTTACCACTCTGAAAAATTTACCCAAAAATAAAAGAAAAGAAAAGAAAAGCAAGGTTTGTCTTTAAGGAAAATGGTTGTTTCTGAAAACAACATACCTCTTATGCGATGGCCAAATGCCAGGAGGACAACGTTTCATACTAAACATATAAACAGCAGCTTCAGCTGTGGTGAAGAGGCGACAGAAACATAAAAAAGAACAGACCACAACTGCGGATGCTGCTCTTCCGTCCTACGAAAAAACACAGAGCCATCAAAGAGGGGAATTATTGAAAATCAAACAAAACGTGCATTCACTATTGGCAAAAAAAAATGTCCTCTCTTTTCTGTGAATTCCTCATCTATCCATGTCCTACTCCCCATTCATTCACACTCCCATCAAACGTTCCTGAATTGCATCTATTAGTGATCATTGACCACAACAAAAGATTTGACTTGCTTTAATATTGTTGAGAAAAGGCCTATCAATCACCTCATCTGCAGACTGAGAAGATAAGGACTATAAACTCAAGGCTATTTTCCAAACCCACTACCAAAGCTAGGTTGCCTTGCAGAAATGCATTTATATATGAAAATCCAAATTAGACATTAGATTTAATATTATGGGGAAGAACGTTCTCTCAGTCAACTTTTTCTCTTGAACGAATATTCCTATAAATAGCTGGTTCCAAACCATTCAGATTCCTATTATAAAGCACGTTCCTCAATCTGCTAATCATTTTGTTTGCCTACGTCTGTTCATGTATCTTCCATATGGTATCATAATTTCAAAATTCCACTGCTAAGAAATTAGTTCTGCAGTTTGGCAAGATTGATCTAGAACCTGGGTGAAAAATAATTGCCATACCAGGATACCATATCCATCCATCTCTCTCTCTCTCTCTCTCTCTCCATCCATCCACCCATCTATTTATAAAATTTATTGGCCAATCTTACCATAAGATAACTCTGGACAGCTTGCAGACATTAAAAATACATCTACATTAAAACAAGAGTACATTAAAACTAGCCTTGCCTGGTGTAGCCACGCACTCTTCATCCTCACCAATGCCTGAATTTACACCAACCAAAAAGAAATCATTCCTCCCCCTATTTCAAATATTTAGCACTGAATTAAAATCTTAGATCTATGTCATGTTGTATAGAGCTTCCCCATATATACAGTATTGCTTTATGGTTTTAGAACATTCCACCCCCAAGCTGGTGAATATTAAAAGAGTGCAGGTTACAACACAACTGAGCCTAACACTTCTGTTACTAAATGAGACACCTGTTAAGTGTATTTTGCCCCATCTTACGACCTTCCCTTCCAAAATTGTTAAGTGAATCACTGCAGTTGTTAAGTTAGTAACACAGTTGTTAAGTGAATCTGGCTTTCCCATTGAGTTTGCTTGTCAGAAGGTTGCAAAAGCTGATCATATCATCCCAGAACACTGCAATGGTCATAAATATAAGCATCTGAATTTTGATCACGTGACCATGGGGATGCTACAATGGTCACAAGTGTGAAAAACAGTCATAGCTCACATTTTTCGGAGCTGTTGTAACTTTGAACAGTCACTAAATGAACTGTTGTAAGTTGAGGACTACCTGTAATTTATTTCAGACCAGTGTGCCTAGCGAAGCTCCACATTACTTACAAGGCAGTGCACAATGCAAACGTTCTTGGGATCTTGCTTCAGCCATGAATGCATGTTCTTGCAGATGCTATAAAGGTTTTGAAGGTTTGGCGAACGCCTTGCCGGCCAACCACATTCCGATACCTGTTAAGGAAACACTTTGATTTATTAAATCTAGTACACTGCCAACTATTATCATGTTTTGTTTTGTTTTGTTTTTAAATGCAAGTCTTCAACCTGCCTCACAGAAGTGATCAAGCCTTTTCTTTTTCTTGGAAACAACTGGGGCATGATCTCATTTTACAATGCTAAACCAGTGAAACTGGTACTTGTTTTTCCCCATAACAAATTGCACATGGGGTCCACTCTTTGTCGCCTTAGAAACTTCTGAATGAAAGGGTTAAAAGGAAAAAATAAAGAAGGGTGATATTGGAAGAATATTAATTGTGTCTGTAAAATAATAGAGTCATTCTAGGTTCTTTAGAATATAGGTTTCAGAAGACAGTAAGCTAACTTTATCTACTCCCAAAATTGTCTGTAAATGGTGTCATATCTTGCTCAATAGATCTTCCAGAAATATCTAATGGTAACTACCATATCCACTATCCTTCTTCTTGTCTATTTATGTGTTTACTTTATGAAATATTCTTTTCTTCTTTTGATCCAGCCCCATTTTACTGACAATCCCTTTTTCCTTTTGCAGTCCCTTATGATTGAATGAAGCCTTCAGGCTAAAAAAAAGTTTGGGCTTTGATGATGGTTGGAAGTCAGCTTGAAAATCCTTCTTTGACACTATATACAGTCTCTTACTATTTTCTCACCAAGGTGAGGAAGGTGTACAACGATATGTGCAATATTGTCATTCACAAAACACAACGGAATAAAGTAATACTACTTTACAAACCCTATTGTGAAATCTGGAAGGCCGATATGATCTTGGGGACAGATTGTAGACAGCATAGCGTCCGGGATGTTTTGAATCCAAAAAGAGCCGCACATCTTCAATGTTATTTTTTATAGCAGATTCAACACCTTCTGCTGGAAATGACATCACTAGGGAATGAAGGGAGGAGAGAAAGAAAGAAAGAGAGAAAGAGAGAAAGAGAGGGGGGGGGGAGAGAGAGAGGGAGAGATAGGGTTGAACTCAATATATTTAATCTGCTTTTAATGAAAATCATGTTTAATAAAAGGTTTGTAATCATACCAGCAATTCTGGATGTAATGTATGATATATCCAAATCTCCTTTTGCGTAACTGAAATATATATTTAAAAAAAACTCAAGTTAAAAGTTAGAATGTAAGTCGATTCAACAGATGATTATTTTCAACTGGCTTATTAAATTCTACTGCCTTTTTGTTCATCAAACAAGACCTCTCTATTCCCCAAGAGATAGTCACAAACGTGATTGTCAAATATCTGAACTATGAGAGATAAACTAAAAATCTAGAACAGGACCCTCAAACTTTTTAAACAGGGGGCCGATTCACAGTCCCTCAGACTGTTGGGGGGCTGGACTGGCTGGGTGGGCATGGCTAGGTGGGTGTGGGTGGTCATGTGACTGGGTGGGCATAGCCAATTTAGCAGTCCATTAAAAATACACACAAATTAAACTTTAATTCGTTTTGCTTTCCTGGGGGTGGAAAGAAGATTAGTGAAGAGATGTGGCTGCCGTGGAGTGTGTGTGATGGACTTCTATTTGTGTGTGTGTGTATGTCTCTCTCTCTCCCTCTCTCTTCCCCACACTACTTCTCTCTCTGGGGGGGAAAGGAACCCCTGAACTGGTGCTGGGTGGTGGGAATCTGATATTTGGAGTCAGATGAGTGGCATGCTGAAGACCAGCAGTGTGTTACTGGAGGCGGGGGAGGACCAGCCTCTAGAAGGCGGGTGGGGGCCGGCGGGAAGGTAGGGCAATGTGGGCATGGCAGCCTCATGGTCCCACATAGGCTAGATTAATGGCTTCAGTGGGCCCTATTCGGCCCGTGGGCCATAGTTTGAGGAATCCATGATATAGAATATTCCTGGTTAATACACACTGTAAATGGCAGCTTAAATGCCTGAACCATTATTAAAGGATTCTCTTCTTTCAAGAAAAAACAATTATCTCAAAGCTGAAGGCTCCTGATCACTATCTTAGATAATAGGATTTACGAGGGATGTGGGGGGATATTCTGTTCAGGAAAAATCTGCAACTGTCCAGCGATTGATAACTAAAACTGCATCCAAAGCACACTCAGCAGTGAGGTACGCTGGGAACTGTAGTTTGGTAACATCTGGAGGGTCACAGGTTCCCTCTTCCTAGATTGTATCAAAGCTTTGCGAAATTAATAGTCTAGTTTGTTATTACACCAATAGCAAAAAGTCCTTCAAGTCACAATGGGTACAGAGCTTTCAATCCTCCATTAGCCCAGCTTTCTTTTGGGCTGTACACAAACGACACTAAATAACTACAGAAGGAAAAAGAAGGAACAGGAGGAAGAAGTCGAATAGTACAAGTAATTCTCAACCTACAACTTTTCGTTTAGTGACTGGAATTACAGTGATGTAGTATGACTGTTTTTCACACTTACCACCACTACAGCATCCCTATGGTCACATGATTGAAACAAGGATGCTTGTCAACTGGCACATATATGTGACGGTTGAAGTGTGTCACGTGATCCTTTTCTGTGACCTTCTGAAAGTCAATGGGGAAGCCAGATTCACTGAACAACCATGTTGCTAACTTAACAAATGCAGTGATTCACTTGACAATGATGGCAAGAAAGGTTGTAAAACGGGGCAAAGCTCACCCGTCTCAATTAGCAATGGAAATTTTGGGTTCAACGATGGTCATAAATTGAGGACTACCTGTAGTGAGTGTATTAGGCTATATACAATATACAGATTAGCTTTAAAGAAACAGAGTCTACAAAATATTGATTAATTATGCAGTGGGGCATAATGGTAAATCAGTCTCTAGCGGTGAGCAGGAAGATAACTAATATTAGTCAGCAAAAAGTTAATTTAAGTCAGCACAGATGGTTTTAAGACTCCTTAAGAGAATAGCATTTTTAGGTTTGAAAAACAGATTTAGTAACCTAGAGAAGTTAAACAAAACACCTACATCCACACACACACAAGTGACAAATTCTTTAACCAGCTATTTCAAGTCTGCCTTTCACATTTATCTCAGGATTTTCCTTTAATATGGGCTATCAACTGAGGCATGATCTCCTTGCCAGTTTGCTTCACAGCAAAGCTATGAACTGAGCAAAATTCTTCCTGAACCGTGGCACATACTACATAAGTCGGGGTGTCAAACTGGCAGCCCGGTGAGGGAGTGCCGGCGGGTGATACCAAGGGAGAGGGCAGTTTCCGTGGGGGTGCCCGCCCTGTGGAATTCATTACCAGTTGAGCATCGGTTGGCGCCCGACCTTCAGACTTTCCGCAGGGAGTTGAAAACCCGGTTATTTACATCTGCCGGCCTGGACTGAGGTATTTTTAATAGTTTAGATCTTAACCTGTTTGTGAGGGTGTGTTCTTTAATATTTAGTTTTAATTTTTGTATTTTATG
>JANHFR010003522.1:88978-100530 GCA_032468015.1 Mimophis mahfalensis
GATGGAAGGCTGAGTCAACCTTGAGCCTGGTGAGATTCGAACATGCCTAATTACAGGCAGCTGGCTTGCTAGGCTAAATCATTGCAGCCTGCGCCACCAAGGTCTCATGAAATGTCACATGATGGCAACATAACGCTGTAAGTTTGACACCTGTGGTCTAGGGGGAAAGTTGCATTATTTCTACTTTCATAAATTTAATGTCCCAATCCAGGAAACTTGCATTTGCCTTCAGAGTTATCATGTTTCTGTAGCCCTTAGTTGACCTTTATTGTGACAGCAAGAAGGACTGATTACACATAATACAAAAGTTGGAGCTAAGCTCAGATGAAGCAATATGGTGAAGAGAATCCAAGGATCATAGTTGTGCTCCTGGATGTCCACAAGGCATGATCAAAATAATGGCCATGGTCAAAGCTCCACCTTTTTTTTGTGCATGGATGCCCCTGTGATAGACTAGATAAAATCTTGTGCTGTAATTATCAAGTTGCAAAATGCTTGCCAATTGACAGGGAAGGGTGGACATGACTAGCTAACATTAAAATATTTGTGTCATCATGCTTGTAATTAACTATTATCTAGTTCAGCATTTCTCAAACATGGCAACTTTAAGGCGTGTGGACTGGTGGCTGGGGATTTCTGGGAGTTAAAGTCCACAAGTCTTACAGTTGTCAAGTCTGAGAAATATTGGTTTTAGTTAGGGATGTTGTGAACAGCTGTTTTTTGTTCTTTATCATTTTGCTGCTTTCTCAGTTGTGACCCCTGGGAAAAATCATCATAAATTTGTCAGATAACATTGCAAACCGACTAGACCATACACATAAGATGGAACTTATTTAAGGAGTCATTCAATGCTTTTAGTGAAAGACAAATAGAAAAACAGGGGCTCGAGACTGCTTGAGGGATTTCAGGTTAAGGAATTAAAAGTTTGGTCTCAGTATTGCTCCTGGTGCATTGTGTCCACATAGCACAAATATACAGATATTACTATATGTATAAAGGTTTCAGTTATTCAAATATATATATTTTAAATGATAGACTGTTACCTCAGAACAAAAAATTATAGAGGAATTATCTACTTCTTTATTATTAACATTAACAAAGGATATTTTGATTAAGAATGTCTCATCCTAAAACCAAGGCATCAACACCAAAGATCAGAAAAACTTGTACAGATTTATGCAGCAAGATTGAAAAGCTGGGACTAAGTTTTGCTAAGTCAAGGCTAAGTGCCTAAGATCAGTCTATAGAGGGGTGGGGGAGACTAACAAAAGCTCTGGACAAAAAGTAGCCTTTAGCTTTGAATGGCCAATGCAAAGAAATGTCACCAGTTGAGTTGCCAGTAAAGAACAGAAACTCCACCAAAGGAAAGGAAAAATATATCAAGTCTGATGCTTTCTCAGACTTCCTCTGGGCTGATTTGTCACAAGCTTGGAAATTTTCTGATTCACAAGTAACAAAGCTTTGTTTGTGAGCAAAGTGACTTCATCTTCCTGGCTGTTTGCCCTAGAGAACTGACAGCTGGAATGAGACTTTGAGGTCATCTAGTCCAGATTCTGTGCAATATAAAGGATGTCATAATATTCACCATAGAAACTTGTCTATTTCTGCTTAGATCCTGACAATAAAAAAATCCATTATTCCATTGTCAAATAAGTCCTACCAACTGAAAGTTATGTCTTGGTGTCAATCAGATATTGCTTCTCTGCAATTCCAATTCCATTGGTTCTAGCCATGCCCACCCAGGTTTTTGGTTTTCATTTTATCAGGCTAGACCTTACCAGTCCTCACTGGATTGTTTTTAGGGGAGTTTGTCATTCTGCAAACCTTGGGTGTTTCCATCCAGCATGCTTGTTTCTTCGTTTGCTCTCTAAGGAGCTCTACTGGTCTGCATGTTGCTACTAATACACTCTCTGAACATTTCCCTCACACATACTCTTGAAATCAGTGGAGAAATCACTGCAGGCATGAATGTGCCCTGTGGAACACATGAGATACTCTTATTTCCTCATTGCTCCATGTGCTTTAACAGTTTAACCCCACGAGCTTCACATGCATGGGTCAAAGTGCCTTGTTGGCACAGTGGTTAGAATGCAGTATTGCAGAACAGCCAGGAGGTCGATCTTCACTGGCTCAAGGTGAACTCAGAGTTCTGTTCTTCTGAGGTGAATAAAATGAGGAGCCAGATTGTTGGGAGCAATATGCTGATTCTGTAAACCAGCACTGTGAAGCCTTATATTAGTCAAAGTGCAATTGCTATTTATGGATAATTTAGTCTCTGACAAATGTGTGTTAAACTCTTTAGTCTCCAAGCTGGTGCCTTCCAGATATTGCTAAATGTACTGTAAGCCGCCCTGAGTCTTCAGAGAAGGGCAGCATATAAATAGAAATAATTTTTTAAAAAATGTTAGGATTACATCTCCCAAATTTCCCACCAATCTCTCATCCTAAAGATAAGAAGCACCAAGCTAGGAAAGATAACCCAGAAAGAGGAATAAAAACAGGGAAAATGTTGGTTTTGAACCATGGAACAACTTTTTATTAACCTGGATCTTATTGCCTTGAAGGTGGAATGGAAGTCACCTCATAAAGAAGCATGTTTTTCCTAGCTGGTGTTGATGGGAGCTGCATTCAACCCATTTGAGAAAATATTGTTAAAGGCTATTATAATGTAGTAGATTGTGTGTTTTTTCTGGAGGAACATTGTACATGGGGTCACGATGGGTTGGACACGACTTCACAACTAACAACAAGCATGTGTTTTGTTTGCAGCCACTCTTTTAGTTGTTTCTAAGAAAACAGTTGACTTACTTCCTGAGTTGAGCTACATATCCTTTACTCTCATGATAGCAGACAAGATCACACTTTCATCCCACTACAATTTACTCTTGGGAGGAGCATGACTGCCACTGTTTCCACTGCCACTGAACTAATCAAGGTTAGGCTGTACCCAATGAGTTACCATAGGGATAAACAAACTGGAGAAACATTTTTTAAAAAAACATGTTTAACTAGGTAAATATATTATTACTTTCCTGATGGGATCAGGCTTAAACAGGCATGATCTAATCAACTGGATCATCCTCTTTCCCAGAATCTGGCACTGAATATAAAAAAGGAGGAAGAGGAAGAAGTAAAAGTTACAAGCAAATAAAAGGCTAAATAAATTCTGATTGTGGGAATGTAATTACGAGCAAGATTAAGTTTTATAGCTTTATGCTGAGCAGATAGAAAAAGAATAAACATCTTTTCCCTTTAAAAGAAAGCCAACGTGTGTATGTGTGTCATTTGTATGTAAAACAGAACTCTCCCACTAAATGCAGAAGAGTTCCAAGCAACGTGTCCAGTTCTCTTCAGCAGCAAGGAGTTCTCTTCATTCTCAGACAACACTGACAGAACTTGCGAAATTTTTAGAAGATGCCAAAGTTGGGTAGGTTAGAACAGGTGCAGTTTAACTTCCAGTGCCTATATAGACACTGTCCATGTTGCTTTCTTGCGATTGCTTATTCCTTTGACTATATAGGATTATGGTTTAACTCAATTTCAGTATTCACTTACTTGGGGGTTAAAACCATTGTCTTCAATCTATACTTAGTGCAAATAAAAACTGCTTCATGTGAAGCTTAACTCTTAATGACTTTATGGATTGCAAACAATATAGAAATGCTTTGCCAGTTCTTTCTCCTGGAATATTTTTTTTCCAGTTTCTCAGGCTAGCATATCTTTACTTTTCTGTAGAAAGATTCTTCTTCATCTTTGCTTGTAAAGGAGGGAGGGAGGATTATTAAATATTGGGAAGTTGGTCTTATTTTCAGTGAAGCGCCACCACTTTGGATTTTTTCAGGATTTTCTAAGTTTTGTGAATTTCATTTTTCTGGTGCTCTGATCTTTGATTGTTTTCCTGTTCTAATGTTTTTAATGTGAACATTGTTTACTTTTCGTTGTCATCAGTGCCTTATATTCTAACACCGGGTGGTATCACCTTGAAAATACATTAGGATTACATTAGAATATAAATATTTTAAAATAAATAAATAAAGATAGCTTAACATTTCAATTTGAAATAAGGATGGGGAGAAATGAGTTAATTTTATGTGTAAAATTATCTGTCTCCAACCCTAATCTAATACATTTAGATGATACTGAAAAAAATGCAGTTCTCTTGCAATTTACCATTCTTAAGTAGTATTGATGTATTCAGAAGAATAATGTACAAAATGTATCATTTTCTATAAAATTGTTTCCAAATGCTGTCTACATTAGGGAAATTGTGAACTGAGACACATATGTTTGGAGAACTATATACACAAATAATGGAGATTTTAATGCAAACTTTAAAAAATGCAAATCAGAGAAAAATTGAAATTGGCAGATTTGTCTATTCTTAATGCTAAACATTTGTGTTGAAAACTCCCAAACAAATGGGAGAAAAGAACATTGTTTTTATCTTGAACCTAATATTTTTGTTTACCATCTAACCCCAATTTGATACAGCTATAACCAGAAAGGGAAGCCTGGCAACATGGAAAAATATAGCAAATTGCCCAAGGCCCAACACAAATCTATTCTTCCATGTAAAGCCAAGAAAACTGAGCTGGACTGAAAAAAAAAAATACTGGAAATATATATTATAACATCCACTTAATTCTGATTTGTTACAGTTATACTGAAAATGTGAGCTGAACATAAAAAGGACCTGAAAAATTACTAACGTTGGCCCTTCTAGTTATATTTCTCAGAGCGAGGGAGAGACAGACAGAGAAAAAATTGAAAAGTTAATGTAAGACTTAGAACAAAATTCCAGTGTTCTGTCTAGTTTTTATTAAGCATTTCCATCAAAGTGGCATTTTAATGGGACAGCACAAATCAAAGAAAAATATGTGTTATCTTGGAACACAACTATCTTTTACAGAATCTGTTCTTTTAGTTGAGAGACTTAGACTTGAAATAATATTTAAACAACTCTTGGAATTAAATGACAAAATTTGAAGGATTTAGAATGAGGCATGAAAAGCCTATAGCCCTCCAGATATTGACAATGACTTTCCTATTATTAACAGGGTCAATAGGAAGAAATGCTAGGAGATATTGTTCAGAGACTATCTACAACTGTGTTTCTCAACCTTGGCAATGCTGGCTGAAGGATTCTGGGAGTTGAAATCCCAGAATATCAAGTTAACTAAACTTGAGAAACACTGATCTAGGAGGTCACAGGTTCCTCAATTTTCATATATGGATAGGCAGAAACTACACTAAAAATATTGGGGAGCGGGAGACAAGATATCTGTCCAGACTTTTTAAATTAAAGATGAGAAGCAATGGAAACAGGAATAAAAGATACAATGACACAATAGTCACAAATCTGAAAAATAAAAATAACTCCTACAGTGAAGCATACCTCTGACCAGAAAAAAGTAGAGAAATTAGACGTTCTGATTTTTTAAATTAGTCTGAAAGATCATGGAAATGTGTAATAGAGAGGATTCAAAGATTATTTAATTGAGAAAAATAAATAGAATACATCAGCATACAGTTGTAAATGGACAACATCATCTGCTGTGGTGGTGCAGTGAATAGAGTGCTGTATGTAGTACTTAGCTGCCAGCTGCCTGTAATTAGGCAGTTCAAATCCCACCAGACTCAAGGTTGACTCAGCCTTCCATCCTTCCGAGGAGGGTAATATGAGGACCCAGATTGTTGGGGGCAATATGCTGACTCTGTAAACGGCTTAGGGAGGGTTGAAACCCCTGATAAGCTGTATATAAATCAAATGCTATTGCTATGTTATTGCTATCTCCAAGACAATGCAGAATAAAAAATAAGAACCATGCAGTTCCTGTGCAGTAAAATCATTAACTAAGAAAATACCTACTAAATGATACCAATCAGTTAACGCAATATTTTGTTTCTCCAGAATGGAAAACCATAAGTCTTCTAAATTCACAAATAGAACATCAAAGCATAATCCAACCTCTTTAATTGTTTGAACTCAAGAGTCGTACAAGTTCTGTTTAATATTTAAAAAGTGTCATTTTATGCAAAAATAAATTTAAGAGAAGCTGATCCAGGTCAGATTCACAACATTTTAAGGAGGACTTTAAGAGTCAGAAGAGTCAGTTAGATCTGACTCTTCCAGCTAAGCAATGACTACCCCTGTAAAGAGGCCAGCATTTTTTTTTAAGTGTCAGTGAGGGGTTTTTAATCAATTAGATGCTATTATAAGAACATTTTGGGGGGAAATTTCAAGGGAACTAATGTTCTCCTAATGTTCTGTATGTCCAGTATAGACTGAACTCTTGATATTCCAAAGCAATTTAGAATAAAATAAAGAGGGAAATTGCATAATATTAAACATCATTTTTGCAATTAAAATTTCAAAAGCATGACTATCAGAATCTGGGATCTATTTATTCCAATATATTTCTCATTACAATAATAAAAGATTTGGGGAAAGTGTACATAAGTAATAAACCATTAAGCAATTAAGAGAATTAAAAATATAAACCTAGTGAGTTTCCACAATGTATAGAACAAAGCGAGGAGCAGAAAGAATAAGAAATAAGCAAAATGTAAGGCAAAAGGCAACAGATTGATCAGTCTTCTCCAAACTGGTAGCCTATCCATTTATTGAAATACAGCCTCTCTCATCTTCAACCATGGAAATGCTGGCTGGGGTGATCAGGGAAGGGTAAGTGAAGACCACTCCTGAGTCTACCATGTTATGGAATTTCAAATGGCTGAGAGCAATAATATGACTGTTGGTTTTGGTATTCTGTAGGAAAACCAAGACTTATATTCCAAAAAGAATTGCCTAGAGTTGGCGAAGGTTGAAAATCCTCCTTGCCAGTAATTTTGATTTGCATAAATTTGGTCAAAACTTTAAAAAAAAATCTGGGACACTAAAGAAGATATAAATATAGTGCTTCCCCAAGTGAAGTTCACATACTTGAAAAAATTAAAAGTGTATCTTGGGAAAACAAAAAGGACAATGAGATAAAGTGGGGAAAAAGATACATACTAAAGAGAAATTGGTCAATGGAGAAGATGGTTAATTCAAAAAAAAGGCAAGGAACGTTGTCAAAAGAACAAGCTAAATAATATTAGCCATACTAAATCTTTTATCCACCAGATGTGTTAGACTTCCAAGTCCCATCATTCTTAGCCTGTTTAACCAGAGAAAACTTCTTTACTCTGTGTGTTGAAGGGCAGAATCTTGGGGGAAATTGCTTGGCTCACATGTCCAGGGTACCAATTTGGGAAAGGCTGGATTAAGGATTCAAATAAGAAGAGCCAGGAAGGACAAGATCTCTAAAAATGAGAGGGAGATCCAAAATGGTCATGTGCTAGAGGCTGGATGGTTGAATGAGTTTCACACATGAATTATGTACAAGTTTAAATACCCATGAAATATTAACAGAGAAACCAACTAGATCACCATCTGCAGAAGCAAGGATAGCATAAGAGCACACATGTTGAGCATTAAACACCACCTAAGCTAATTAAAGAATACTGTATTTCATTGACACATATAAAACAGATTAATACTGTGAATCCCCTAATTCTTAAAAAAAATAATTGCAACACCTTCCTGTGACCATTTTTGTGAGAACCTGGTTAGCCTTTGGACTGCAATCTGCATTGCATTTCAAAGCAAGCTTTTAATTAGAATTTTCTCTTCTGTGTCTGCAACTGGCAATGATTATCTTGCTGAAAAGTGACAGCTGCTTTGCTTGGCACTGCAGCGGCTGATATTATTAAATCAATATTGCAACAGATTGAATGTTATGTACTGTTAGTGTGTCTCCATGATATCACTGACAAGTAAAAAAAAATACTGCAGGATATTATAATTTATTCTGTTAGCTAATCGTTACAAAATTCTTCACTAAGGATCGTTCTGAGAAATTGACCCCTTACATCTATGAACATATCTGAAATGTAATGTTCATTTTTTTTCATACAGACTACATCTTAATATTTAGAACAAAAGAAACTGAGCACCAGTTTAACTCCCATAGCTTTAATTTTCATCAATTCCAGGCAGTTTCCTCACATGTTGCTTTTTTTTTTATTTCAGCAAACAAAAACATGAAATTGTCTTCATATTAAATAATATGCATCAGATCTCTCTGGGATCAATTCGACATCCCTTCATATTTGAATTCCCTCTGTTCATCCAAGATTGGATAAAAGTAGTTTAAATTAAAATCCAACTAAAAATACAATTAGGTGGAACCTTTAGAGCAGAACCAATTTCATGTGACTTTTAGTATGAAGAGCCTGGATCAATCCATGATTCTGTTTATATATTGTATATATAGGGATGAAGAATTATGTGATTCTTCTCTTGTATTTAGCATTTGACTTGTTTTATTTACATCAAAAATTTATTCGTGGCTTTTCTAAGTTACATGTGGAGAGGCTCTGGGCATGCCCTGTCTAGCTACTTCATTTTTTATGTGCAAGTAATTAAAGTTAATTGTTGACCTTTCCAAAGTCAAGAACTTTTACAAGGGCAAATAGACCTAAAGCTCTTGTTCTTTTCTGGACAATGAAATAAAATTCAGCAAAAGGCTCATTTAAAAGCAAGAGGCAGGGTGAATGAGGTCAGTTACAGTGGCAATAAGTGCACCATTGGAAGGCTTGAAGGACAAGGTTAGGGCTGTCATGGAGATGTGGTCACAAAGTGAAAAATGACTTGATGTTACATAGTCAATTAAAGTACCAGTAGGATATGAAAAGCTCCATCTGAGGTGCTTGTAACAATGAAGAATGAGCTAGCAAGACAGGAACCCTGGTGAGGTGTTCCAAGGCCTTTAAGAGAACATCCACTGGGTTGGAAAGCCTAGCATTTAAACCTTGGAGCACAATTCCTCATACAGACCTTGATTTCTGTGCACTGCAATAGTGGAAATCTTATCTATGCCTATGGCTTCATTCTTGTCTGCAAGGAAGAGTCATGTCTCACCCGGCACTGAAGATAACCACACAATAAAAGCCTGGGAACACCATCATCAAATTGTCATAGACTTCTCCTACCCCTAAAAGTTAGCAGCAGCTGGTAACCAGCATAGAAATGGAAATGTGTGCAAATCTCAAGAAACTTCAATGGGTAGGTTTTCCCGGTGTAGATCAGGAAAGAATGTGCTACAAGAGAAGACAAAAATGGAAGCAGTCAGATGCTGAGTAATAAAGTGGCAAAGCATTTAATTGCTTGCAGTTTCTTGGCTCTTTGGAATCAGTCAGAAAAAATATCCAAAACTTTGCAGTGCAAATAAACAAACAAAAACAAAGTCACCCCAAACCAAATAAATCAACATAACCTGTTCTAACACGCCATATGAACCGGAAACAGTAATTGGTTTTATTTCAACATTTTGGCAGGCATAAGTCTTTAAAAGAGGAAGAAGGGTTCCTTTTTTTTAAGAAGTAAAAGATTAAACTATTTTTGGTCACTCATTTCTTTGCAAAGAAAATCTGTAAGCAGCAAGCTATTCTTCATTTTAATGAACTTGTGCAGAGACAAGCTACACCTCTCTTGATTTTTGACACCAAAAAAGCATTTTTCTTGACTTCACCTCAGTGAAGTGATGCATTATTTTACTTTTTAGAAGGAAAAACTAATTTCCCAAAGAAAAGCAAGAAAACAACCATTTTCATGGACATCCATTTTATGGTGTGTCTTCATATCATCTTATCTAGCTAAGGATAATTAGCAGCAATATAAATGCCAGGGATGGAAAAACAATACTAGAAGAAAAGGTTTCTGTTATGTGAGAAAATAGTCCCAGTTTACCGGATAATGTTGCGCAAAGCAAGGAATGCTAGTGCTTCTTGGAAAAAAAACATGGTTTGTTTTACACTGAAAATGTAAAGAACTTACCTTCAAAGTGACCCTGGACTACCCAAAATTGAAATTCTGTGCCTTTGTATTCAGAAGTAGCTCCTTCAGAGCGGCAATACTGAACCAATGTCATCCTGTTGACTTTATCTGTGATGGGATTAAGTAAAACTCCTGCAAACAGCAGAATTGGCAATAAAATCATTGCTGGACTACCCTACTTCAAACATAGTGCTTTCTTAAAATATTAGCCAGAATATTCACATCAGGCAAGGGAAAGCCCATGAAAGCCTTTGTCATCAGATCCTAACTAATGTGGAAGTTCTGTAAAAGACCAAGTAGATCCTGTAAGTCCAAAATGTCTCCATTAAGACACTGATCTTCACTGCTGAGAGGAAAATTTCCCACTTCCTTCCCAGATTGTAACAAAAGGCTTCACATCTACCCCATAAACACTAAAATGTCTAGTAAAATGCAAATTAAAATAGTAAGTAAAAAACTGCTGACCAGGAACTGAAGCTAGGTTTGTAAAAGGCTCATTTTAGCATCAATTCCAGAAACTAAGCAAAGTTGTCAACATAATTTTAGCTGCTTATGATTTAATTTATAGCCTCTGGGTTTTAAAAATGAGACAAATTCCAAAAGTGAAAGAGATGAGGTTTAAGGATTAAGAAAATAAAAATAAAGGCTTCCTGGAGGCCTTTATAACATCTGTAATATAATATTTGTAAGATACACAGTATATTGAAAATATAAAGATGAAAAGCATGATAATAATCTTATATAGGACCCAAGCATCAAAGTTAGAAAATTCTACTTGCCCTCACCTTTTATAGTTGAATGGAAGGGTAACATGTCCTGGTCTTTGACCTCAATTTTTTCTTCTACAACAGTAGCACATGACTCAATTTGGAGGATTTGGACTTTGAATCACTTTATTTGTTTCTATTATTACATTTTAAATATAGTACTAACTACCAATATCTCTCAGCAGCTTACAATAAAAAAAATAAAATCATAATTAATTTTAAAAAATCAAGATAGCAAATAAAAATTAATTAATTCATAGTAATAATCATTTAAAGCCTTTAAGGCAGAGGTCGGGAACCTTTTTCTCTCAGAGAGCCACGAAGATAGTCATATTTTAAAATGTAAGTCCATGAGAGCCATACAATATGGTGCTTTCATGGCGGCAGCAGCAGCGGTGGTGCTTTTGTAATGGCGGCGGTGGCGC
This sequence comes from Mimophis mahfalensis, assembly GCA_032468015.1. NCBI lineage: Eukaryota > Metazoa > Chordata > Lepidosauria > Squamata > Mimophis > Mimophis mahfalensis. The sequence continues at coordinate 100,051 of JANHFR010003522.1, forward strand.
TTTCTTGGCCCGCCCATCTGCCCACGAGCCAGATGCAGCCCTCAAAAGAGCCACATCTGGCTCCCAAGCCATAGGTTCCCTACCCCTGCTTTAAGGCATTTTGAAAAGATTATCCTTTTGATTTCACAAGGAATGAAGGGCTTGTTCTAGAGCAGACTGGAACCAGGATTGCAACCAGTTTGTGACCTCCACAGGCCAATTGCCTACAAAATCACAACCAAACTTCTTTCCTGGAATGCTTGGCAGTATCCCTTCCCAACTTTTCCCAAGATCATTCCCACATCCCATTACAGAGGGTGCTTCACATTAGCTTCCAGATCAACAAGCAAGGAAAAACTGGAGAGGTTGCAGAAATGAGGAAAATTGATGGCAAAAGGTTTAAGCATTCCTTCTGATATCTTGTTCTTCATGGTAGCTTTGCTGCAGGGAAGTTAAGTACCCTCCCAATTTTCAACAACCAAACACTGAAAAATACCCCCG
>JANHFR010003523.1:95960-106728 GCA_032468015.1 Mimophis mahfalensis
ATGGTCTTAGGTGACCCCTGTGAAAGGGTCGTTCGACCCCCAAAGGGGTCCCGACTCACAGGTTGAGAACCACTGCTCTAAAGCGTGCTTTCCTTCTGAACAGGTTAAGGTTAGTTTGGCTTAGTATAAGAAGGAAGAAGTCCACTGTATGGATCGGCCACTTGCAGCTTATGGACAGGCAGCTTTCAAAGGTCTTAAGTGTCCATAGTTCTTCCCGTCCATCTCCACTGTCGTTCTTTCCCAATGCCATATTCATTGTATTAAAATATATCCACCTGGCTTCTCAACATATGATGACTCACAGAGTTAACTCATGCCTAAATGACAAATCATAAGGATTTCTCATAGCTGCTGCCAAACCAACTGCTAAAAGAACCTTATTATCAGCAATAATGTTGTAATGGATAGTGAGAAATATATTAGATACCTGAAACTTTTACCAGAAATCCTGGATTTACTTGTATATTGGGAGGGAAATGCATTTAAATATTTTCCTCCACAGACTGCTACTCTAACTCTGAATATGTGCACTAATAGCACGGCTGAAATGTTGACTCACCTATACTTCAAAATACCTTGAACTGGAGCTAGAAATTCAACTGGTATAGAAGAAATGTTATGTGTTTTGATCATTTTGCCTCAAATAATACACTGCACCAGCTGAAATTTCTAAATGGTCTTCAAACATGAGCATAATTAGATTCTGTGATCATTGTTGTCTTCTCTATTTTGAACCTAAGAAAGCTGAAGTCTGAGAAATCTAAACAGACCAGTGCTTAAACATGTTTGATTTAAAAACTGGGGAGGGATGAGAAGTAGGTGTGATAGTTTTAAAAGGTTTATATGTGCTCTCTTCAATACAGAATGATGTCAATCAAAAGGTTAAGAAGTAGACATTACTTTTACATTCAGATTTATAGAATATTACCTCCCATTATACTATTCCAAAACCCTCAAGAAAAGAACATGATTTTAGATGGAAAAAATTCATTCATCTATCAATCTACCCTCCTACCTGTCTCGGGTTTTTTTTTCTGCTAAAATGCTACAAGAAAATATTTGATAGAATTCAACCACTGATATTTCCCATCTTCATGTGGGCCCTGCCTCTCTTGTTCGATCCTATGAGAGAACATCGGAGACAGTTCTATGTTCTATCCAACAATCCACTTACCAGAAGGATTTATAATTTTAATCTGCACATGTCTGGTTAAATGAGGAGGGAGGAAAATGCTTCCTCATCTTGATCAAGACTAACTAACAAAAGAAATATGGTCATCAGGTTACTAGAGCCAGAATGAATCACTAGACAGTGTAACATGAGCTCCTGAAGGAACAATAAAAAATCATGGAAGCTCAACAAAACAATTGATTTCTGCTTGTAGTCTTAATTAGATTTACACAAAGGGTACAGAAACGGTTGGATATGCCCTTACCAATCTGTTGAATTTATACCCTGCTACAAAGAATAAATCCAGAACTAGAACTTTCTCAGCCAATGGCTACCCAATATTTGGCATAGTTAACAAGATTAAAGTTCTGTCAATCTGATTAGCTGAGTAAGAGCGTGACTACCGAAAAATTACAGACAAAGAAGCTGGATTACAATAGATGATTAATGTGCTCCTATCCGTCTTACATATTCAGGTTAAAGGCTAATATTTTATCTGCTTTTATTTTGTATATTTCCACTAAAAACATTCAAAAAAAGTATGAGTCATGTACAAAATATATTATTTCCATTAAAAACACACTGATCACAATAATGCCATCTGATGCGACCTAATTAATGCAGGAACCACAAAGCTAGAAGATCCCCAACAACGGAAGACCAGTGGGATTATCACAACTCTAAATAATTAGGCCCATCGTCCAACTGTTATATTTGCCTTAATCATCAGCCAAAATCTACATGTGTCTAACTCAAACATGTAGTTGAAGCGTCTCTTCTGTGAGAGAGCTATTTTTCTATTAAAACCCTCTTGTTTTCCTTTTTAGCAGTTTCCTTTCGAAATTAAAAAGAAAAGTATTTTTAATTCCATTTCTTATATTTATATTACCAGAATGTACCTAAAAATAAAAAGTACTTAAAAATAAGAGCATAAACTAGCAGCAAATATGGGGGGAACAGTAGGAAAGGAAACATAACGAAATATGAAGACTAGATGATAGCTATGGCCTATCAAGTGTGCACAGGCCCTATAGCTCAGAGGCAGAACACCTGCTTTCCATGCCAAAGGTGCCAAGTTCATGCCTTAGCATCTCCTGAAATGATTAGGGGGAACTCCAATAAGTGAGATCTAGAAAATCATTGTAAACCAGTACTTCAACAACACTGTGCTAGATGGACCAGTGGTGAAAGGCACTTCCTATGTTCCTAAGAATAAAAGAATTTTTTAAAAAAATAGTATCCCAAGAGCAGGGACGAATTATGAACAAAGCTTTACCCTGCCTTAAAAAGGTAAGCATGGTGGCATCAGGAGGTTAGGTGGAATATTCTTGGTTGGAATTGAGCTGCCCTATTATCAATTTACATCAATGCATTCAATTTTGGGAAGAGGAGCATGCAGCTATGCATTCATTGCATTGTGGGGGAGGAGGGGTGGGGGAGGAGAAAGTAAAACTTGTCAATTTTTATGGTATAAGCAGGGCTGTGTGTTCCACATCAAATGTGTGATTCAGAACATTTACACTGAAACTTAAGCAAGTGGATATGCTTTTATTTGACACGGACTATTTTCTTTCCAAAATTGAATTGTATTTTTTTGCAAGGAGTACAAGGACATCAAGGTTCCTTATAAACAACGACATCAGAAGGCAGAAGATAATAGTTGTTAGAAAAGGGAAGATTCATCAAATTGGATGAGAGATGCTTGCCTCATCCTGCATGGGCTGTTCAGAGAACAGCACCACTAAATTGACCATGTGCAATTGTGCATAGGCCCTCAGTCCAGAATGGTGAGGACGAAAAGGATGTATTCAGAAAGGATTTTGGGGGATGCACACAGCTCTGGTTACAGGGGCATGGGAGAGAAACAGACATGGTGTTTACTATGCATGGTGATGCAAATTGGGGAAATTCATCATGCCCCTGCATTTGGCAAATACGTGTGAACAGAGCGTCAACTTGCTTGTTTTGAGCAGATCCTCCTGTCTTCTTCTAACTTCTCTGCTTCTCTGCCTCCCTCTGTACATCTTCCCTCCTCCTCCCCATTGCGTACTTGCCAAGACTCCTGTTGTATAACAATAAATCCATGTGGGTGAAGGCTGGTCCATGGGGGGGCGGGAAATGCTGTGTTTTTCTGCCTTCCCCCATTGCACAGCAGGATAAAAGGCCCCATAATCTTAGGAGGCTGAAGGATGAAAGGCCCCACCACTCCACATTCCGCCCCCAAACCCAGAGGAGGAAGAGCAGCCTACAGGGGGACTCTCCATATTGGAGCCCCCTGACTGAGCTCACATACTTACCTGCTCTGAATAGTCATTTCCGTCTACGTCGTCACTGTTGGAGTGGCCTCCGGGGCTTTGTACATCTATCCCATGACTCTCCAGGATTGCTGCTTCTTCGAAAAAAGCAAATTGATCCCTGAATTATCTGCTGCAGGGTTACCAATAAGGATGAAGATCAAAAACCAGAATCTTCACAAGTGGGGCATTTTGTTTCTTGTAAGAACCTCAAAGAAATACTCAGAACTATATATTTGTTTAGTTTAAATTCAGCTAGAAGAAAAAAAACTAATTCTGCAAGCCAGATTCTGCCAAAGGCCACAAAGATTTACTCAGTTTGCAGAATTTCTAATGCAGACTTGGAGAATTTCTGATTTTACTTACTAGTACTGGGGGAGAGGCAACTGGCTATTACAGGATACTAAAATATCTTTCATGACTGCCTCTTTAAATTTAGAGAATTCAGCAAATGCTATTTATGGATTCATAAGGACTGGAAACTTTCCCTCTAAATCAAAACAGCAATTCTCAACAGCTGCATTCTGCAACTGGCATCATGGTTTATCTTCCTGCACTCCTGTAGAATCAGGTCACGCACAGAACTTGTCCTACCAAATAGGCTTGCATTTAGGAGGCCCTTCTTAAGAAAGGGACAAAATGCACATTTGATTAATGAAAATGATTACAAGCTAATTACCAATAAACTTTGCAGCAATTNNNNTGTAATGACTGTGACTATCCCTTTTCTACAGTTTTAATTCTGGCTTGATGGTTCTTACAATAAACCCACACCCTAAGTGAAGTCCCCTTTTCATCTTCATTTCAATATGGTGCAAGCCCCTTTTGTGCATGTTGTTGCACTGTTAAAAAAAGGAAAATTAATTTGGTTGGAGGAGTATAAATGCCAATTTAAAAGAAAAAAAAATCAGTTTCTATCCAGGGTCATCAGCCTTTGAAAATATTTTATAACCCCAACTGGATTTCTAGTTGGCACCAATCCCTGGGCTGCAGAGCTTGCAATGCCTGTCCCTTGCAATAGAAACATCCCAGGTTGCAACTCACAAGTTATATGAAGATAACAAGATGCTTCATTATTTTTTGTGAGACTCCAAAGCATCTTAGATTCATGCTACTTTATTGGTCTGCTATCTATATCACTGTTCGGTGTTTGGCTTTCTCATGCTAAAGGACAAAATCTTCCAGCTTCCTTCTGGTGTGGTTTTCTCCCCCCGCCCCCCCCAAGGCACCATCTTGCTATCTTATCCTAAGGAATTATAAGAACATAAGAAGTTCCCTGCATGGATCAGCTCAAAGGTCCATCTAGTTCAGCATTCTAATTCCAACAATGGCCAGAGAGATGCCTCCAGGAAGTCCACAAGCAGGACTTGAAGGGCACAGCATTTCTCTGGTGGTTATAACCTTCAGCAACTGGCATTTCGAAATATATTGCACGTAAAACTACAGTTTCCAAATCACCATCCCAGATAACAAACAGCCAATAAAAACTCTTCTGCTCCATCATTTGGTTTCGTGCCCTATGAAAAATAATTCAATTGAGGGGCAACCACTGTATTGTATAAAACTGTCAAAAGTTTGCTTTTTCTTCTTGGTTCTCTCTTGAATCTGCTATCAGTCAATTTCACTGGAAGAACCTGAACTCTTAAATTATTTAAAAAGTTCAGAAATGTGGGGGAAGATTTATACTTGAGGTTTTTCTCCAAAAGGATACACAAATTAAAAATTCAAAGCAAAAAGAAATTAATTTATGTAATTAATTGCACATTTATATGTTAAATATTTTATATGATAGATAGGCACAATTTAAAGCTCTTTTTCTGCGTAATATGTTAGAAAATTGTAATGTGTTATTTACTATTCTATATCCAAAGCATTTCAAACTCTGGAAAGTACCGGATACCTGTATTATTTATCAGTATACAAGAAATGCTAATTAAAGTGAGGACGTTTCTTTAAATATTTATTTTCTCTAGCGGAATGTTAGGTGCTGTGTGGTATTATATTTGTGACTGTGGTGAGATGATAAAGAGGGAGAAGGATGCGAAGGAAAACTAAATTGAGGGAGAGAGATGGGAACATGCCACTCTTCATGGCACCAGAAGGGCTTAACCAGAAGACTCATTAGTCTGTGGTTGAGAGTAATCAGCTGTAAGAGACATACCCAATGCAAACAATGATGCAAAACTTTCTTCCTGCCCAGCTGTTATTGCAGTCATCACTCCCTAGTTTAAACTTTTTTTTTAATCCAGCAACAGCAACCCAAAATAGGCATGTGGCTGCTTCACCGGCACATGGTTATCACTAATCCTTCCTCAGTCCAATTTTACCAATTCACTATCTGCAGGAAATAACTGTTAAGTTGGGAGGAACCAAAATGGTGCTACTCCTGCCAGCCAACTCTATGTCTAGAGATATATAATGGGGACTATTCATCGCTCACCTGCTTCTGTCCCATTTGCATGGAACATGAAGCTACAGCCAAGGCATGAAAACGTAAACCACGGTTTCAGATCATAGTTGTGTGGAATATTTTAGTTACTCCTGGCCTAGAATAGATTTGGACAGCAGGCTAAGACAAGCTTTATAAAGATGCATGTGTCATACAAACTTGTTCAATAACTCGAACAGCCTCTGCTTCACTTTGAGGACACTGAGAGAGATAAGGCAGGTTTTTCAAAATAATCCAACTGCAAGGAAAGCTTTTCACAGCAAATGGTTGGTCCCAAGCAATGTCGTACATTGTAGAACATTCTGAGGTATGTTTTAGGGTTCATATGTAGCACTTACTATTCTATTGGGCCTTATTGCCACCTTAAGTATATTAAAATTCATTACTGTATGGCCTAATATTCCCAGGTAATCACAGTGGTGGACTAAATATATTTCATCTGTTGATCTTTTCATCAGAGCAGGTGCAGAGAACTTTCCAACAAAACTGGAAATCTCTAGGTTTTCTTGAAAGGCATGATGAAAATCCCTGACCTAAGGGACTTAAGAATGCTATTATACACACATATACCAATGCTTTTTGACAACATGTTAACATTGATGAACTGTTCAGTAACAACAAAGGAAGAGAGAAAATTTGTTTTGACCATGTTGTCAAGCTTTTACTTTAAACATATTATCAAGGCTCTGTTTTCCTGTTAAGAAAAGTCAATCATGTTCCATCTTTCTTCAGCAGTTCTTCAAGGCTGTCTGATACATTACCAATATTGGCTCGTCTTTTGATTTCCTTCCTTCTATTGGCAAACCAATTGTACACCTTGAGGGAGGTAACTCGCTCCAGATCTGACAGCTTCTTTCCTGTGCAAAATAAAAAGAAAAAAGAAACCATGTTGGTTATGCTTGCTTTTAGAAGCTCCAGGACAGGATTTAGAATAGAATATCAGAGTTGGAAGGAACCTTGGAAGGTGGTTTTCCCAAACCATATGAGAGGTTATTTTCTAAATAAAAATAAAATAAAAAATAAAACCCAAACCTAAAAACCCTTTTAATAGTTTTTGGAGACCTGAGTGAGTATAACCGCGTCACACATGCAAGAATACCTAGGACTGAGGACAGGGATTTTAGGGTTTAAATTAGTCTTCTTGTGTTTCCCAATAAATTCAATAAAGAGCAGCAGCTCTGAGATCCTCCAAAAAGGAACTCAGGACCGCAGATTGCTCACCCTACCTTATTTTTACAACCACATTCAGTATTTAAATCCCACCCTACTTTTTGTCCTTCTGAAGCACCCTCTGACTATATATACTGTTGGGTATTACTCAGTGCAACTGCCAAAAATATATCCTGCCCCTTTCAAGGTAGAAACAGATGAACACTATAGCATAAGAACAAGAAAGTTAACACTATTAATTCAGCACTTTTTGTTTTTTAATTAAAAAATGGCTTGATATACTTTGAGCTTCACAGTTCTCTTTCAAAAAGGCTTTTCTGTTTTGAAACACTCCCCAAAACCTGATGGTCTCTCCCCCAACATAGCAAATCTCTTCTTTTTTAAGAGTAGAGTAGAGTAGAGTAGAGTAGAGTAGAGTAGAGTGGGAGAGGAGAGGAGAGGAGAGGAGAGGAGAGGAGAGGAGAGGAGAGGAGAGGAGAGGAGAGGAGAGGAGAGGAGAGGGCCACATATCCTCTTCTTGGCTTCCTTGTGTACCTGGCTTTTGAATAACTGCATTACAGGCATTTGCAATTTCTTCTCTCTTGGCCTCATCAGGATATTGATTCTCATTGAAGTAGCTACAGAAACAAAGAGAGTATATTCATCTTAGAAATCCTATTTCTTGTACCCACACAAAATAAAGACAACAAGCTCAAGCCACAAATTTTTAAGAAACCCTTAAAGATTACAGAGGAAAAATGTCACCAATTTTGAATGTATGAAAGAGAATTGTAGGCTGTGAAGAATCATGTTCTTCCTGCTTCGGATCTGAAGCAGTGGGGAAATGCAAATGTTACACCTGTCAACAACAACTTAAAGCAGCTGCCTCTCTTTCTGGAATCATTGCAGGGTAATCCCAGGAAGAGAGACCTTTGCCTTAAAGAGTTGCCAATACTTTTGCTCTTTTGAATCAGAAGAGCTGCACATGGTGCCTATGAGCCAATGGTCAGAGTTCAAGTCAGAGGTAGGCAACCAGAAACACTTCAGGTTCTTCTTCAAAAAGTTATCCTCCTGGTGATAAGTATGTAACAGGATTAAGAAAATTGTCACCATTAAACATGATTTATATCCAGGCTTATAAAGATATTTACAAATTATGAATTAGCATTACTTGAAAATGTTACTAGCAAAGTGTAATAACAGCTATCACATTCATCACAGACAAATGCATAAATATCCATGTGAGAAAGAAGATAGAAATGTGTCTCCAGCAACTAAAATATGTGCCAACATATAACTGGCCACTTAACAGGTAGGCTGGTGAGATTTATTAAATATTACTTAGAGGTTCTGGTGTACTAATGTTTTGGGCACAGAGCCCAGTAAACTCCTAAATTATATTACCAGAACACAGATTTGTCCAGCTTCAAGACCACGTCAGGTGCATAGGCTGCTTTCTACCTTCTGGGATATTTCAACCCATTTCTGGATTACATTTGTTGAATTTTTATTCTACCTTTTTACTTACAGTAGCTAACAATCAAAAGTATAAAACACAAAGTCCAATTTCAAAACACTGATAATGCACCATTAGAAACATATCAATAAAATCAACCCTTCCCCACCCATTTAAAGCCCACTAAGGAGGCATTCTAGCTGACCCAGCAAAAATTTGTCCCAATAAAATCATTTTGACCTGCTAGTGGAAGAATAATTACTTGTCTGAATTATCCTGGCGGGGAAGCTTTCCTTTTTGTTGTTTAAAGGATCCCTCCTCTTTTCTTCTTGGAGATTTAAGAAAAAAACAGGCAGAATTCTATTCCACTCCTCACAGAGAAATATTTATCAAATTTTGACACCACCCATCTCACAATCCAAGTGACACTGGGCAGTTTATAAATTTTTAAAACGTACAGGTTCATGCCTTGCAGTAAATTCAAAGCTGCTAGCATAACTAATAAGCACTAGATTGTATTAATATTTTTAAAATGTGCATATTTTGTTATCTAATCCAAAGAATCTGACTAGAAGTTTGGATCAGTAAGGACAAGTCCCAGGAAAAATTCCCATCCTCATGTTGTTTTCAACCTCTCCATCTTCTTGGCCCAGAGCCCCGAGCTTCCTCAGATATTTTGGATTATCCCTTTTTAGTCACCCTCATTAACTAGTTCCATGTTTTTCAGACCTGGAGAACTGCTATATGGAGAAAGAGTTAGAGCTACGCTGATCCAGAGAGTTAGGTGTCTGGTTATTTCTCCACTAGCTCTGCTACTACTTATACCACTGGGCCTAGGAATTTTTGGGGGGAAGGGAAGAATGAAGGGAAGGGCAGAATGAAGAGAAGTAAAATAGGCAACAGATGAAGGCAGCCAGAACTTCTAGTTCATAAAACGTATGTTTCTCATTGTGGATACTTGAAAATAGAAGCCAAATATTCTATAAAATATAAGCCAAACCATAGGTGCACAGGAGTCCTACAGCTCCTACTACAAATAACAGACATGGGGTGTAAAGTAAAGTCAATTAATGGCTACGAAATGTATCATTTCCCCCTATTATTATTACCTGAGAGAATGGGGAATTATTTCAAAAAACACAGGATGGAAAGAAGAAAGGAAAACCACTATAACCCAGTTTTGAGATTGGCTCTTGTCTTCATGTTTCTTTTGTGATTTGTGGGGTAAACGTTTGAAAACTCTCCTTTTGTGTTCCCCAGTCTTCTCTTGGGTGCCTGCTTATCCCCTTCCTTTGGCCACCTAATAGTTTCACATCCCTCTCTCTCCATTCCTGGTTAGTTATTCTTATGCAGTGATATTAAGGATATTTTCAGATTGTTATACAGAACGAAATCTCTCCCACTTTTACTGAAGTTGCAGTACAGTATTTAGCTCAAAATATTACACAGGTATTTAAAAAAAGAAGAGCCTGTTTGGTGAAATGGTTAAAGTATAAGGCTAGAAAGTGGGAGACTGTGAGTTCTAGTCCCACGTTAGAGATGAAGCCAGCTGCGTGAACTTGAGCCAGTCCCTCTCTCCCAGCCCTAGGAAGGAGGCAATGGCACATCAATTCTGAAAAATCTCACCAAGAAAACTGCAAGGGGCTAGTCTTCAAAACAAATGAAATAGAAATATGTGTTTAAATACAATTTTCATGCAGATCTCAGACTCTCTTGGTTGAACTGGGCGACTATAGATAATGAATGAATGAACTGAATTGAACGAACGAACGAATTAACATCAAGGCATGCAAAGACCAAAGCCTGGAATGTGACTGATACAATCTGTTTGCCTCTCCTTCTGTTCAAGTACCATTCCTACCACTATGAAGATTTTCTCCAACTGCCCTTTCCTACCACTCACAGAAAGGATATGGTTCGGGTTTCCGGCAGCGACTTCCGGTCGACAGCCACCAATTTGGTGGCTCCGACCAGCTGCTCTGTAAATAGCCGCGAAACGGCAACCATCGGCCATTTCCGCAGCTTTAAAGCTCACCCCTCGGGCATAGAGGGGAGAGCGAGTCACACATGTCTGGGCAGGACCCCCTAAAGTTCCCAGATGTTTGGCTCTGGGACTTGAAAGGTGAGGCCCCCCAGTAATGGCACGAGCGAGCTCCGGATCAGCTGGCTCCCCTGTGAAAGTGCAGGGTGAGACCTGAAGACCCGTCCTTGGTGCTGAAATGGATTAAAAAATGAATTTAAAACCAAGC